>JAOQMS010000008.1:33531772-33548220 GCA_027563885.1 Erythroxylum longipes | reverse complement strand
AAAATTAAAAATAACCTAATTATAATTATAATTATAAATTTTATTAAGTAATAATTAAATTTTAATTTAATTTAATTTTTATTAAAGTAATAATTAAATTTTAATTTTAATTTTAATTTAATTTTTTATTAAAGTAATATTATTATAATTATAATTATAATAAAAAAAGTAAAAAAATAAAAATAAAAAAGCCTACACATAATGGGTGACAAATTCATGTCCTTATAATTTTTTTTAAAACTATGCCCTCGTAAGTCATTTTACACATTAACAGCTAATACTAAACAACTAATTTTACCAAACATCTTTAACAAACAGCTAATACAATCCGCTGGTCAAATCAGTTAATAGAATCAGCTGACAGCAAACAGCTGATAGAATCAACTAACAGCCAATGTAACCAGCTGATTGCCAAACAGGGCCTAGGTCTACTTAAACAAGACTTTAACATTCAATGACTCTCGAAGTGTTTAACTTGCACACTCGAATAAACAATACTACGGAAGCAATAAAGGCAACAAGGAAACAAGAGAGATATGGTAAAATCAAGCTTTATATTACTTTCCCTCCATAGAATATAAGAAATGCTCTCTCTTAGACTGAATGACGAGAGCAAAGCTCGAATGAGTTATATATAGGTATTCTAACTTAGAAGTCAAGTTACATTCAGGATCACACTTAAACTGAACTACCTAAGATCGTGCTAAGATCACATCTATCTCTATCAGATTACATCACGTGGATCAATTGGATGATACCCCCATCCAAATAAGACTCTAATTGATAAGATAAAATCTACAAGATAATAGAAAGACAGAGTTTACATTCAAATAGAAAACTAGGACCTTTATCCTCGAAGATCTCCACTATTTTCAAATGTTGAGTCCCACTGCAATTCTAACTCTTAGTTGTATTCCTAACAATTACCTTGTTTTATTAAAAAAAGAGAGTGAGAATAGTTATTCTCATATTTAATCATTCTTGGACCCTGCAAAATAGCTAAAGAAGACATACCCATGTCTTTACCTATTTTAGGTATGTCGGAGTAAACTTATAAACGTTAAGGATCGAAATATCCTTGTCTCTCTCGCTCTCGTCTTCACGCTTCTCGCTCTTGTCTCCCTTGCTCTTGTCCTCCTTGCTATCATCATCACACTCTTGTCTTCAAAGTCTAACTCTTGATGTTGAGTCCCACTGCAACTCTAACTCTTAGTTGTCGCCACATCATCCAAGATCTCCTCACGATCTTTATCCGCTGATATTGCAGTGTGATCTTGCTGAAGCCCACATAGTACACTGGCCTGATCCAACGCCTCATATAATAAATCCACTAATCGTGGTCCATTCATCCGAGCAAAGGCCAAGTCCTTAGTCCATCAAGTCTTTAGCCTGGGTTGAGTCAATCTTCACAAGGTCCGAGACTCTACCAAAATTCGTACAAAGTCCGATCTCACTCGCCTATATTTGCCTTAGTATTTTCGCATGCCTCCCTCATGCGTGTAATCCAGCTAACCTTCCTCCTAAGGCACATCGTAAAGGTCGCTGAGAAGTACTTCAAAGTTTAAGGATCTAACAAACCACCCCACCAGATGGATTGGACGCCCTCGTCAAATTAGTCAAATGGCACTCCACGAGTGGTTTCTTCGAAGACTCTTTAGTTAGCTCTTAAAGACGGTAGCAAGCCTTCATATCAATTGACACTTCACCCACGTACCATTTTCCTAATCCATCGAGGTTGTCTTTGCTTCCACTTGGACTCGCCTTCTCAAGGCTTATTGCACCCACCAAAGACATGTTGAGAAGAGCTTCATCTGCTGAGCTTTCCTTGTCACCTTGATCCTCCGCGATCTTGGCAATGATATGCTCCTTACTCGCCTTCTATTTCGGGCTTTCTCGAGCATAGTTTGGCTCCTTTTCAATGATCATAGCTGACACTTGAGCTACTGGTGTTGCAGTCTCCTTCGTCCCACCAATGAATCTACAACAACTAACAAATAAGGATTTTTCATCATGCATAACCATCATACCTCCTAAACTTGGGTACAACATCGTCTTTGCTACCTTAAGGAAGTCGATCCCTAATATCATTTCGAAATCCTCAAGTAGTACGACCATGCAATTCATCTTAGCACGCCAACTCCCTATGCTTACTGGGACATTGTATGCAGCTTCCATTACTGTTTGTGCCTTACCTATAAGGTTTTTAACTTTGTCGGAGTCTTTGACACTCTAAGCCCTAACTTGTGCACTATCCTTTCCGGCACGAAGGAATGTTACGCACCCGTATCTACCATCACGGTTACCTCTATCTCATTAACTTGTATTCTCACATACATTAGATCATCATAGGGATTAGGTTCTCTACTAACTGCATTCAATAACACAATCAGATTTAGCGCCACATTATCTGAAGATTCTCCCTCGTTTTTGGCTATCAGGGTGTTTAACTTCTCTTTCCTCGAACATTCTCTTGCATAATGTGATCCACCACGTAGATAACAAGCAATCTTACCCTTTTAAGAGGACGTCTCCCTACTCTTGGAGCCACCATTTTGCTTGTTTTTCCTCTTGAAGTCTCCCTTTTTGGAATCCTTCTTCTTCTTCGTCTTGGTATTCTCCTGTTGAGCATGGTCTTTGCCCTTCGCAAAGTTAAAGGAACTTGCCTTAGTTTCTTTGATCGCTTGAAAGTCTACCAAGTCCTTCACATTTTGCCTTCGCGACTCCATTTGCACCCACGGTTGTAACCTGGACAAAAAGTTAAAGAGCTTGTCCTCGTCTGATATGTTTTCAATGTCAAGTAATAGAGAACTAATAGACTTAACATAGTCTTTTACCGAACCTTCTTATTTTAGTTTCTTCAAGGCATCCCATGCAAGCCATGAAGTATTCAACGAAAGAAATTGATCCTTCAATTCCTTCTTCATGAGCTTGCACATATCCACAAGAGTTCTACCCGCACTAATCTTCGCAGAAGTCCTCGTCCTCCACCAGAGCTTGGTATCTCCATCCAAGTATATAGTCGTCACATTGACCTTCTCAATATCGGGCACCCTAGCAGTCACAAAGTACTGCTCTATATCCCATAAGAAATTCTCAAGTAACTTGGAGTCCCGCATACCTTCGAACACCTTAAGATCACGTACCTTCACTGCTGAAGGTTTTGGTGATGAGCTTTCCACAGGACCAGCATCTGTTGCAATGGCACGCTTCAGCACTGTGATCTCGAAATGGGCCTCCTCATGTGCCTTCAACAAATCCGCCATATGTTGTTATAACTATTGGATTCACACCTCCAACATCTTGAATCGAGTATTATGAGATGTGTACTCTTTCTCCCTTTACACAATTGGCCCAATGAGTGCCTCCACCCTAGTCACTCATTCTGTCAAGTTTCTTACTGCCATCCCGAAATTTGTCGTTGATACCAGTTGTTACAAAGGTCACCTTGGGACTCAAACTTTCACCGAAGTTGATCACCAATACCCTTTGCACGGTAGCCTCACTTAGGTTCCCTTAAGCAAGACTTCATCCTTCAACAACCCTTGAAGTGTTTAACTCGCACACTCAAAGAAACAATACTATGGAAACAAAAAAGGCAACAAGGAGACAAAAGAGATATGGTAAAACCAACCTTTATATTACTTTGCCTCCAAAGAATACAAGAAATGCTCTCTCTCTCAGACCGAGTGATGAGAGCAATGCTCGAATGAGCTATATATAAGCATTCCAACTTGGAAGCCAAGTTACATTTAGAATCTCACTTAAACTAAACTGCCTAATATCGTGTTAAGAACATGCTAAGAACACTCCTATCTCTATCAGATTACATCACGTGGACCAATTGGATGATACCCCATCTAAATAGGACTCTAATTGATAAGATAGAATCTACAAGATAATAAAAAGATAGAGTTTACATTCAAATAGAAAACTAAGACCCTTATCTTTGAGTGCTTAAAGTAGTCTTTTAATGAAGTTAAAAAGTTAGGTCTATTTCCTTTCTTTGAGTAGGTCGAATTGTTTATTGGTAACTACTTAATGTTACTTTCTTCCAGCTATTAGAAAATTTTATCATCTTGATGGTTCATACTTATTGTGCAAACATGATCATATAAAGAAGGTTGCAAATATGCTGGAGAAGATTCAGGGACTATCCTTGGAAGATTGTTTCTATTTTTGTTTCTCTCTAGTTAATATTAGAAACCCAAAAGCTATGCATCATCTTCTTAGGTTTGCTTTAGTTTATAGTCAAAAAATCCTTTTTAATGTGGAGGTGAGCATGCCGAAGGGATCTATTAAAGATAATGAAGAGCTCTCAAATATTGAGAATAAGCATAAGTGTAGTTTAAATATATGTGTTTGTTAAATCAATTCAAATATATTTTTTAAAATTATGGTTTTATAGGGCCAAAATTTTGATTAAATTAAGGTTATTAGAGTTAAATAAGGTTATGTTGGAGTAAATAAAAATTTAAAAATGAATGTTAATATTAATTATGTTTATTAAAATAAGTTGACTCTTTATATCATATGATAAGGAGGAATCCATATAAATAATATAAAAACTACATTATGTCAATATCAATGTGACACATAATAGATCAAAACATGTTCTTGTCAATATTTTTGTCTATTTAAAGTTTAAATTGAACATATTGAAAACATTAGGGCCCAATTTAAACGTTTTAAAATGTTATATTCTGACCTATATTTTAATCGAAACGTTAAGGTTAAATTTTGATATCAATATGGTAGTTAAGCATGTCTCCTGTTGCAAGTTGCCATGGTAATAATGTTCTCTTGTTCTAGATAAGAAAATTGTGGTGTCTGATGCTTCTCGATGAGCTTATACATATTCTACATGTCTAAATTTTTATGTCTTAATTATTAATACGTAAGTAGATAATCAATCTAACTTTTTTCACCTTCATTTAGCTACTATCATCATTATTTTCTTTTATATGAAAAGATAACAGGAAACTTTGTGCTTTTTGATTTATAGGAAACTTTTAATTTTGCCGCATGTCAAGCTCCCTCCAAAGAACTTAAGGTTGCCACGGTAGTAATACCTTTTTGTTCCTGATAAGCAAATTAAGATGTCTAATGCTTCTTAATAGGCTAATAAGTATTATGTATGTCCATATTTTTATTTCCTAATTGTTAATAAGCAGGAAGATGATTCACTAATTTTATTTGTCAATATTTGAATTAACCGTAAGTGCACAGTGTAGCTGTAGCTAGCACAGACAAGTACAGGTCGATCCCACGAAGACAATTATTACTAGTAATTACCTCTCTTCTATTATCTAGCTTACAAATTGAATTTTGGTTTTTAATTAAAAATATTACTTAAAACAATTAAAATAAATAGGAAAAATACTGAACGCAAAAATAAAGGAAGTTACTTAGAAAATAATCAATATCAAGAATTAGTGTCTAGGTAATAAATCCCCCTAAAACCCTTAGATAATTATCCTTTTATTATCCAATTGTTTTATTGACCATTGAATCGTGGAAATTCCTATCTTATGTTAATATCTCTCTCGAGACTACTAACAACTAATCTATAGGTTTATTAACCGAAATCATTCAGGTTAAAGTTTCTAGGATTGATTTATCGATTTGTGAATTTCACTATTAAGTTTGACCCTAATCTAGAGGATTTATGTTGACCTATCTCTAGATTTGCCATAAAAGGAGTGTTTTAAATATCTGGGCTTTATCATCCACAGCAATGGAGAGATTAATGAAGACATAGTTCACCGGATCAGATTTGGATGGCTTAAATGGAGAAGTGCATCAAGAGTTCTATGTGATAAGAAGATACCACTTAAGGTTAAAGGTAAATTCTATCATCTAACGATAGGCTGGCCATGCTTTATGGGGCAGGATATTGGTCGATCAAATAAGTGCATAGTCATAAGCTAATGGTAATGGAGATGACGATGCTCCGATGGATGTGTAACCTTACTAGAAGAAATAAGATCTAAAATGTAACGATAAGGGACAGATTGAAGGTAGCTAATATTATTAATGAATTAAGAGAGATAAGGCTTGGGTGATTTGGACATATTGATAAGTGCTTAATTAATTATGCATTTATATTATAACACTTAGCGTTTAATGATATGAAATGCTTAAGACATTCACTTATGATAAGTGTAAATTGCATTATGTTTTAAGGCTTATTCTGATATGTATTTAATTGTTAATTCAATCGTTTAGTATGTGTTTAGGTTAAAATTGTGTTAATTTGTTAATTATTGGTGTTAAGTGTTTTTATGGGTTAGTATAAGTTTTTGGGCTTAAATATTATGTTTCTAAGGTACCTTGATGTGTTTGTTAGTGTTTTAGGGTCAACATCGAAAAACGGAGAAGTTTTGAGAACACTTGGGCCGAAACAACTACCAAAAGCTCTAGAGTTGGCCCACGATCATGGCCCATACGACCCATATGCCATGATCATGACAGAAGCCCAGGACATGGCCCACGATTGTGGTCTGCATGCCACAATTATGACGGAAGGCTAGAATGTGGCCCACGATCGTGGCATGTATTGGGCAGACTACAAACACTTAAAAACGTCAAGTTTCGAGGATTTTTTAGACCTTTCGAACCCAGAAAAACCTAGGTGTAAAACACTACTCTCATAGAGCGTATACCCAAATGTATCGATGATATTTAGAGAAGATACTCTATAAGGATGGCACGTTAAGACAGTCAAATCAAATCATTGCAAAATTTTGCTCAAACACTAACATATTTTCAACAATTTATAATCATTAGGCCCATTTCATTTACAAACATATTCATTTATTCAAATCAATCAATCATAAGATACATAAGGAAGTGTATGCAAATGCATATGTGACTCCATTCGTTTTTATTTTGTTGTGACCGAGCACCTATTACTGTCTCATATCTCTTGTGGATATCAAGTTAATTTCAGATACTATCCTATATCCCTTGTGGATACCAGGCTTATTAATAACGGAGCCAATGGCTCTACGTTCACATTTCTGAGCTTTAAGCTCTTTCAGACTGGCTACTCCTGTTACAACGCCCTTATCTGATCATGCATATTAATGTGATTCATCAAATCACAAAATATGCCATTAATAAAATTTATTCATGATGCACAGTCAGATTCACATGTTCATTGGACCTAAGTCCGGCATTCAACAATTTGTTAAGAATACAGATATCTTTCAGATTCATATGCAATCAGAACACTTCCAATACATTCCCAAATATCAAACTCCTCGGATCATTAATGTCTGGAATTATCATATACAGATCATTAACAATTCAATAACTAGAAGTTAAATAGAAATAAATAAATCTTAGTGAGAACATCTAGGTTACTCACAGTACGCTCTAAATTAGATATTGCCTAGACGATTGAGCAATGTTTGGATGATGACGTTCACTTTTGTGTATCTATCTTTATGCAATACACACATATTTCACACATCATTAATTTGTCAATCATATGATTATTCAATCATATATATATCTTATATCATGTTTTAATGCATGCTCAATTGACTTTTCGGGCATGTATCCTTATTCACAAATCTTGATCATTCAAACATCATATCTTGTACATAGCTAGTTTGCAATTAGGTTAATACCTTAAATACACTTGATCATGCTCAATTCATTAACCATACATTTACTAACCTTTTTTTCTAGCATTACAAGTATTCACATAATTCCCACTTTTCATTTATTCATTCCTAATGCATTATTTATGTCCTTTGGAATACATTTGCATTCATATGAACATCTTTATTTCTTTAACACTCCTACAATCCAAAATTAGATACATTGATATCAAACAATCTTTTCTTTAAGGTATAACATCAATTAACAAATTCAATTTATCAAACACTTTAATCAACTTACCAAGCATCAATCTAGGCTTATTTTAAACCTTAATTTAGTTAAAATATGCCAAATTAGAGTGACTTGTTCCCATATGGTTCAATAATTACACAAAAAAGAAATTACCTTGTCACAACCTTACCCACGATTGTGACAGAAGCTACTGCATTTATCCACGGTTGTGGGATGAGTGCCATGATCGTGGCCTACCCTTTTTCCTTCACTTTTCCATATTCTCATACCTTGATACCAAATTCACAACACCTTCATAATGGCCCATTAGTTATACCTCAATTATAACCTAATTGTACTTTAATTCCTTATCAATATCATCTTCAATTCCAACTCAAACTTATTCATTTAACAACTCACAAATCATTGTCTTTTATGCATCAAAAACCAAACTAGAAACTATCATTGACACATCATTTTCTAGAACTCATTGCATCATCAACATCATATATATTTCATTCCAATTCACTCATCATCATCATACTATTAAACCATTCCATAAAGATAATATGTCTACTTACTTGTTAAGCTCTAATTCCACCTCAAAACATTAAGTTAATCAAGCGCTCCATGCTTGCAAGATCATCACAAATTCAGGGTAAAAATGAGTTAGTTTTCAGTAAGGTTGGAATATAACAATCAGCTAGTTCTTAAACTATCTTATAAAGGATAAAAGTCTAGCTTGGAGATAACATTTAAGCAAGGATTAGACAAAAATGCAAAGAAGGAAGCTTGGAGTAACTTTCGGTGGAGAGAAAGGAAGGAGGTGAAGAAAGTTCTAGCAGAAACTTTGCCACATTAGCTTCATGCAAGATGTCTTCATCTTTTAATGACATATGTCATTAAGCATGTCTTCCATTTTTCCATTAAATATGCTACCATTTGTCTCCTAATCATTGGACAACATTTCATACATTAATTGGTCCACTTGTCACAGAATAATTGGACCACTTGTCACATAATAATTGGTCCATTTGTTACTCATTTAACTATGCCAAATGTCAATCAATTAATCATCCTAATTTTTCATGTATCAAATAATCTTGCCACTTGGTATTTTTCCAAGACTAAATGTACATATTAATTTATCAATCTCCCAATTATTACAATTAATTCCAAGTTGCCAATTATAATCCATTAATTCTTGTCATTGGCAAACCAAAGTACAAGACATTGGAAAATCACATTCAAATCTAATATCACATTCATTTTAGTTTCATACCCCAGAATATGTCAATTGAGTGCCATTCATCTAACTCACAATTTATGTGTGTATGCACATTTTATGCATTTGAACACAATTATGAAATCATGTCATGGATGTACCAATTTCGTTCCATATGATACCACTCATAGGACTCATTAGTCTAACACTTTAAATTTCTCAATAATTTGAGAGATGGGATGCTACAATTCTCCCCCTCTTTAAGACATTTTGTTTTTGAAATTCCTAATTAACTGATTCCACAGATGGGGGTAATGTTGTTTCATGTTTTTCTCAATCTCACAATTTACTTCTTTTCTCGAATGATTTTCTCCATTTATTTGATTTCTTCAAATTTCTTATCGACTTATCCTAATGCCTGACCATTTTTACTGGTTTCTCCACACATATCAATTTATTTGCAAATCTTAGTTTTCTGAACTGATAACACATTTATCAAATCTAACTTGGACCTTATGAACATATTAACGTAGAATACATTGTGGACCTACGTTCCTTTAGCAATAGCAATAGTGTCCTCTCAAATTCAGGAACCCAATAACGTAGTTTGGATACTTTACAACAGACAAAATACATGTACTCTATTTAATATACTCAGTTTCTTGTGCCTGAGTCTCATATTTATCTGATTCCAATATTTACTTCTGGTTCATTCAGTAATCATTCATTCTTAGAAATGGAACATTTGGCCTATATAACACAATTCGGTGAAAATCTTTATCAAATAAAATTTCTCTCCTCAATCATATGTATTATTTATTTAATCTTTACCGGTCAACTATGTTCAACATCATTTTCCAACCATTCATAGTACCTCAATAAGATCAATTACTGTCATATCTTACATGATCAAAATGTTTTAGATATTAATGCTCAATGAAGTTGTAGGCATGCTCATATACTTTTATGCTTTGGTATGTATCATCAAGATCATTACATCTTATCCAGAGATTTATTTTTGAAACATTTTAAACTTTTGGGATTTATTTTGGCCTTAGATTTTAGGATTAGATTATCCCTCATCGTGGGATTAACAACTTAGGTACTACGTAAATGACCCGTGCACTTGCAAATTATCAAGGTTAATTAATTAAAACTTATATACATAGAGATAACCATGATCAAGTTTTTGGCACCGTTGTCAGGGAGGCGATTAGTTTAGTTCTTTAGTCTAGGGCTCTTTTTTCACTATTTTTTGTTTTAAAAAAATAAAGAAAGAATTTTAGGGCGTAAAGCAGAGACACAGTGAGAGATCTTAGAATGAGAAATGAGACATCTTAGTTTCATATAATTGCATGATTATATATGAATGTATGTGAATATGCATGAATGTGTGTGAATTAGGTCTTTAAGATTAGGTTTTGCATGAATTTTGCAAGGAATTGTTACACATCTTTTTCTTACATTATGTTGGGATGAATTACATGTGTTTTGGGAATGATTAAGTGATTAATTTTGTTGTTAATCAATAGGTTTGAAGGTAGTTTTGAGGGATGGAAGGATAGAAGAACTAAAGAGAAAGCAAGTCATCTGACCCAAAGGAAAGCTGGAATTTTCCTGGGCTGACCAATCACCAATGTTAAGCTTTCACAATATACAATTCTTATTAGATGTATTCTGTTTTTAATCCAAAAGAAGAGGAGAAATTCAGCTTAAAATTTGTGAAATAACTGCCCTATTTGGATAATAAATCAATAAGATATCATGGATTGAAGTTTGGACAGAAAACGGAGTTTTTTGGAAATTTTCAGTTGGCAACTTCTTCCTTCTTATGTCGTTTTAAACATTAAATTGGGTATAAAAACTCAATTTTAAACCCTATAAAAGGGGAGGGTCGTGTAAGACATCCAAGGAAGAGATAAGAACGCAATTTTGAGAGAAAAACCAAGAGAATTCAAGGTTGAATCAAAGGATTTCAAGGAGACACAAAGCTGCCACCGTAGAATTCCAGCTTTGCTCTTCAACATATAAGCCTTACTTCTCTTTTCTTGCTTCTTTGTTGTATTTTGTTGATTGATAAGGATGTATGGAAATGTTATGAACATATTGGATGAGATTTTGATGGATTTATAAATAGTTATTAGGGTTGTTATTGCCTAAACTATGTAGTACCTCACTTTATTCAACGTTATGGATGTGTTCAATGCTGTTTGATGTTTATGGTATATGGCTGACCATACTTAGCTCACATAAGGATATGGAGTTAAGAAATATGTTAGAAAGTGCCATGAGAGTGGGATTACACCAATAATACTCCATATATCAAGTTACCTTGCCATTTGGAGAGAGATCTTGAATGGAAAAGTGGTTGTCCAAAAATTTGTTCAGATCTTTTTAATGGTTAAGTGAAAAATGGAAAGTGAGAGCTTACATAATTCATTTACTTCATTAAATAGGGCTTATTTGGTTCAAGCAATGAGAGTAAAAGAACCAGGACATTAGGAAATTTTGGACTAAACATAATGAACATTGCTAAAGTGAGAGAATACATAGTTAGGTAATGACAATCCTATGTTGTAAAATAGATACTTTAATTCACCATTTTCTAAATTTGTGTTCTTACTTTTATGACAACCCTAAAGTGTGTATGTATGACTCTTAATTTTTATATTTTGGATCTTTAAAATCTAATTATTTAAGTTTCCTAATCAAAATAAAATTTGGATCATTTTGGTGACTAACCAATCCCTGTGTGTTGATACTTATCTATACTGTGATTTCCAATCTGTATACTTACAGGATGAGAGGTTTTAATTTAAAATTTGGAAAATTACCTATCAAGTTTTTAGTGCTGTTGTCAAGGAATACACCTAGCATCAAATTTGGTTTGAATTGTTTTGATTTGGGTTTTCTTTTTATTTTCACTTTGATATTCTTTTCTGGTGTGTAATAGGTGTATACACACAAAGGGTGTAGGAGTTGCGGAGAAATTGCGAGAACTTGACATCACCAAAGTAGAAAAGGAATTGAGAAAGGCAAGTGAATGCGAACAATTTTGAAAATCAAGCCTAATTTACTTAATATTTTGCAAAGCAATGTTCAATTTTATGGTTTTCCACATGGGGATCCTAATACTCACATTGCTAATTTTTTGAAAATTTGTGATACTTTTAGGAAAAATGGGCTATCGGAAGATGCAGCGAAGATGAGATTGTTTCCCTTCACACTAAAGGATCGAGCAAAGGCATGGATGAACACCCTTAATCTAGAACAAGTCAAAATATGGGACTAGTTGGTGCAAGCCTTTATGTCCAAATATTTTCCATTGACAAAGATAACAAGGATCATCAAGGAAATTACCAACTTTCAGCAATATGAGGGAGAATCATTGTACGAGGCATAAGAGTGTTTCAAGGAGTTATAAAGGAGTTGCCCCCATCATAATCCACCCAAGGAATTTTTGCTACAAACATTTTATAATGGGGTTAATTTAGCAACCAAAAGCACCATTGATGTAGTTGCAGGAGGGTCATTGATGAAAAAGACCATAGATGCTACATATGACCTGATTGAAGACATGGCTACTAACAATTGCCTTTGGTACAATGAAAGGAGTAAACTACTGCAGATGAAGGAACAAAAAGGGGTTATGTCAGCAAATTCAACAGCTGCTTTATTTTCAAAATTGCATCATGAAGGAAACAGGTAAGTGATCTTTAACCTTCATCTAGTTCTTTGAAGTATATGCATCAAAATTGTGAGATTTATGAAGAAGACATTCATAATTCATTGGAATATTATATGATGAGCACCGAAGGCACAAAATAAGCTCACTATTTAGGTTCCAATAGAGGTTAGGTAATAACCCATATTTTGGTACTTATAATGCTGGATGGAAAAACCATCCAAATTTTTCTTGGGCTAACCCTGTAGGAACCAATTGGAGACCTCAGAGACCCCCAGGATTTCAAGAAAAGGAAAGTAACTAACATATTGCCTTAGAGTCAAAGTTTGGAGGTATTGAATCAAGGTTAGAGGCAAAAATGGAAGCCTAAGCTGCAAGGACATATTCTCAATTTTCATAGCTGAGCTCCTAATTTTCAAAGATGATGGAAGTCGTAGGTACAATTAGATAGAAGGTGAACAATATCGAGGAGGCACAGGCACAGAGTGATCAGGAACTAAAAAGTTATCAAGTGAAGACTAATTAGTTGATTAAAAATCAAGCATCATCAATCTACAACCTAAAGGTGTAGATGGGTCAGCTGGCAATTGCAGTATCAACCAGACCCCTAGGTAACCTTCCCAACACTTCAGAACCTTATCAGAAAGAACATTTAAAGGTAATTCAGTTGAGAAGTGGAAAGGAGTTACTAGAGCCAGTCTTGAAGGAAGTTGTTGATCCAGTAGAGAAAAGACAAGAAAAGGTAAGGAGAAAGTCACTGAGGAGGAGGAACCCCCATATGTTCCACCTTCACCATATGTTCCAAAATTACCATTTCTTAGTAGAGTGAGTCAGAATCTAGTGGAGACCTAATTCAACAAATTTTTGGAAAAATTGAAGAAGTTGTATATGAGTTTTTCTTTGCTAGAAGTTTTGGAGCACATGCCCAAGTATGCTAAGTTCTTAAAGGAATTACTTTCTTGCAAGCAAACTTGGGATTCAAATCAAATAGTAGCATTGGCAGTCAGTTGCATCTCTATGATCACGAACAATATGTGATCAAAACTAAAGGATTTAAGGAGTTTCACTATTCCTTTATTATTAATGGTGTTGAATTTTCTAATTGTTTATATGATTTGGGAGCTAGTATTAATCTGATGCCATTGTCCATTTTAGGAAGCTAAACATGGATGACATAAAGCCAACATCAATGACAATTAAGTTAGCTGATTAGTCCATAAAGAAGCCTTTTGGAGTTGTCGAAGATATTTTGGTAAAACTAGATAAGTTTGTGATTCCTGTTGACTTTGTCATTCTTGATGTTACTAAGGACAAAAATTGTCCACTGATTTTAGGATGCCCATTTATGAATACTCGTTGGGCGTTGATGAATGTGAATAATGGTGTTCTGATTTTGCATATTGGTGATGAAAAAGTTGAGTTCAACATGAATAGGAGTTTGAAAAGTAAGGAGGAGTTGGATTATTGTATGAGAATGGATGTGATGGATAAGTGTGTAGAAGAGATAATTGGTAGAATGATAAAAACAAAGAGTGAAAGGCAATTAGAATTGAATGAAGAAAATGAGAGTGGAAAGAGAGAAGGATGGAGAGGAAGAAAAGAAAAGTGAGAAGGAACTTTTGGTGAGGACCAAGCCACCCATACCACCTTCTAATGAGAGAGCACCCACCCTAGAGTTAAAACCTTTACCTTCACACCTGAGGTATCCATTTTTGGGTGAAAAATCAAACGTTACCTGTAATTATTTCAAACCAGTTAAGTGATGAACAGGAGAGGAAGGTAGTAGAAGTTATAAGGAGGATGATGAAAGTGATGGGATGGCAAATATCAGACATTCGAGGGATAAGTCTGAGTGTTATGATGCATAGAATAAATCTCGAGGATGGATGTAAACTAGTGAGGGATAGGCAAATACATTTGAATCCGATTATGTAGGAAGTTGTAAAACAAAAGGTGACTAAGTTATTGGATGCAGGAATTATACACCCAATCTCAGACAGTGAATGTGTAAGTCCAATTCAGTGTGTAGCAAAGAAAGGCGGAATGATATGTGTTTAAATGTTGATCCATTTTATCTTCTACACTTAGTGATCAATATCTTAAAAATTCTTAGGATGGTCACTTTGATTAATATTTGATTTTAGGTACATTTTAAAAGTTAAGGACTTAAAATGACCCGAAAGTATGCTCATTGAAGTCATCTTTTCAATTTCTATACTCTTTGTCTTTATGAAGCAAAGAATGGGAAGATGAGGACACCTAATGTGAGTGCTTGCTATACACACTAGCTGTCCATTTTGTTACGTCAAAAACCTAGCTGTCCATGCAAGATACCTTATGAAAGAAAAATAGAAAAAAAAACCGTGAAAAAGCTTGGAGAATAAGACAAAAAAGGGGACAACAATATGAGGTGGGCTCTTCAGTTTTGAAAGGACACCTGTCCACTTGATTATTTTTTGGGAAACCTAGCTGAAAGGGGAGTGAAGGAAAATAAGAAAAGATAGGAGAGTGTGTCAGCTGGAGAGGCCGGAGAAGAGAGAACCGAAGCTAGAGTGAAGGAAACGTGAAGGGAGCTGATTCATTGGAGTTTCAAAGTAGCTAGGGGCTGAAAGAGAGAAAAGAAATAAGGGACAACTAAAAGAAGGGGGTGAAGACCGAAGCTCCCTCGTTATTGGAGAATGAAGAACCAAAAGCTGGATACGTGAACAGTAGCATGGTGAAGGAACAGTAGCGTGAAGATAGAAGAGAGAAGAGAGGTGTATCGTAAAAGAGAAGATAAGCTGCAACCTTGTGGAGCTGGAAATAATGTGGGAGCTGAAGTAGAAAAGGAAGGAAGTGCGTGACCTGCAAAGATTTGCATAAAACAAAGAAGAAGAAGGGAAGCTTAAGGTTTATAAAGATGGATACGTGAACAGTAGGTGACCAAAAAACTCCTACATTTAATTGTCACATCATGCTACAGTGAAGGGCTTGGTGGTTGGAATAGAGAGGAGTGGCTATAGAAATCAAAGAAGAGAGTTGGCGATGAGGCTGGCATGATTAGAGGGAGCTTGTGGTAGAATAAGAAGAGGAGTGCATGAACAGGGCATGTGGACTAGAAACTAAACAATTAATTGGTCCCATCACGCTACAGGAGAAGAGTGGAAAGCTGCGGCATTGATAAGAGAAACGCAAGGGGTTTTCAGTTAGGGATGGAAATAGGGGTAAGCTTTATTTTTTTGGGAGACTTATGAAAGGCTAAATCACCTGATGCCGATTCAGAGGTGGAATCGAGGCTAAGGAGTACATTAAGCGTATAGTGTTGTTTATCGTTATCTACTCTATTTTTAGATTGTTATGTTAATTTGAATGAATTGATTGGGTATTTGGATAATTATGGTTTTAATGCTTTATTAAATTATTTTTATGACTACCCATTGCTAGATCTTGAATGTGATATGTATTAGTCATGTGGAAGATCGTTTGTAGCAACTAACGATACTGAATCATTAGAAATGACGTAGCTTAAGATAAATAGTCCGGGCTTGCGTGATTATTGCTTAAATTGATCTATTTTCTTAATTGTAATGCTGCTGTCCGGATAAACTTAGAGAGCTTATTCTAAGTTTCCTGATAGTTAGGATTAATTAACGAGCGCTTCGTAATTAACTAAAATTTAAGGAAAAATCAGGATTAATAGAGCTTGTTATTAATTCACAA
>JAOQMS010000008.1:33474925-33526650 GCA_027563885.1 Erythroxylum longipes | reverse complement strand
ATGAATCCTAGATCTTGCATGGTTTAGGTCTCCTTAAGGATAAGTCCACTTATTGGTAGCAAATGTGACCTCCCACCGAGGCATGGTTTGCAAGTATCTTTAGTAAACGAATCAAATGGTTAAACACTCAACATTTTTTTATCAATAAACTACCCATCGTAGTTCTTTTGGTAAAAGTATGAACCAAATTATGACGCTTCTCAAAAAGTTAGGCATGAGATGCTTGGTAGTTCTTATATATTATAGATAAGAAAAATAATCATCGTATAATGTTTTAATTTTTTAAGTTTTGTTAAAACTATCATCATGCATACATGAATCATGATTTTATACAAAGTTCTAATATTGTTGACTAGTATACTCATGTTTTAATAATTTATATTTTTCAAACATTATCAACCACAAAATGAATCCACTCACCCTACTCTTGACAAAGAACAAATTGGAAAACGGAAACAATTTTAATGAATGGAGACATAACCTTGACATTTTTTCTTCAATATGAACATATTTCATGGGTGTTAACTGAAAATGAGCCTACACGTCCGGGTGGAGATTCAGCTCCTGAGATAGTCCAACAACATAAGCGTTGGCAGAATGCTGACAAGACTACTAGCTTCTATCAGTAGCATGTTGCAAAAGAAAATTGCTTGTATAAAAACTGCTAGTTCAATGGTCCATCCCCTACATGAGATGTTTGGAGTGACGACTAGGTCTGCAAGAGTGAAAGCTATCCAAACCTTTCATAATCTCAGACAGAAATCTGGTGAACCGGTGCGGGATTACATGATGAAGGTAATCTCTGTGGTCATTGAGGTTGAGATGCTTGGGGCGGATATGGATGTAGATACACAGATGATTATGATCATCAATAGCTTAAACTCTTCTTTTCAGCAGTTTAAGTTGGACTATGAACTCAACAGCAAGGATTACACCTTGAGTGAGTTGATGAATACCCTCTAGAGCACGGAGGAGATATTGAATATCAAGGCTCATAGGCCCGAAGCTAATGTATCATCTTCTTCAAAGCCCAAGGGTAAGGGCAAGCAGAAGAAGAAGGGTCCACTAAAAAATAAGGCCCAAACAGGGGTCAAGGCCAAACCCATGAAAAAGCAGGCCAAAGAGAACATCAAAGGAAAGTGTTTCCACTATGATGAGAGGGGCCACTGGAAAAGAAACTGTCCAGTCTACCTTGAGTCCCGCAAAAGCAAACAAGGTATGGGTTTCCTAAGTTTGTTAGGAAGTAGAAATGTGGCAAATTTATCTATTTATTGGATATTAGATTCAGGAGCCACTAACCATGTTTCCAATTCATTGCAGGGGTTCCAGCAAAGGAGAAGACTACCTAAAGGCCAGTTTCAAGTCAAGATAGCAGATGGTTCCTATGTTTCAGCAGAATCAATGGGAGTAGTTATCTTGGACTTTCCTAGTGGTCGTAGGTTATATTTAGAGGATGTTTATTACATGCCAATGATTGTAAGGAACATGATTTCTATTTTTTGTCTAATAAAATCTGGTTATTCCTTATATTTTGGAAAAGCTGTTTCAATATCTGAGAATAAGGATTTTATTTGTGATGCGATAATTAATCAGGGATTGTTCTTTATAGAACCTATGTCAGGCTCACTAAACACCACAGAATTGATAAAACCAAGATAATCCAATGACTAGCATTAATTCAAAATATCTGTGGCACTTAAGAATGGGTCATATCAATCAGAAAAGACTTGACAGGTTAGTTAAGGATGGGATCCTTTTGAGCTTGGATGGTGATCCATTACCCACCTATGAATCTTGTATTGAAGGAAAAATGACTAAAGCCTCATTTCCTTCTAAATGAAACAGATCTGAATCCACATTAGACTTGGTACATACTGATGTGTGCGGGCCCATGAATGTACAAGCTAGAGGAGGTTATGAATATTTCATAACTTTTATAGATGATTACTCAAGACATGGCTATTTTTATTTGAAGCATAAAAAGAGTCAATCCTTTGAAAAGTTCAAAGAATTTAAAGCTGAAGCTGAGAAGCAACTAAGCAAGCCATTAAAACAACTTCGATCGGATCGAGGTGGTGAGTACTTATCTGGAGAGTTCTAGCAATATTTAATAGATAATGGCATTGTTTCCAATTTGTCAGCTCCTCGAACACCTCAATAGAATGGTGTAGCTAAGAGGAGAAATAGGACTCTATTGGAAATGGTAAGATCAATGATGTCCTATGTTAGCCTTCCAGAATCGTTCTGGGGATATGCCATACAAAAGGCAACATATCTTCTTAACTTTGCTCCATCCAAATCGATGCCTAAAACACCTAAAGAGCTGTGGACTGTCCGAGTACCTTCATTGAAGAACTTAAGGACTTGGGGCTGCCCAGCCCATGTTCTAAAATCTGAATCTACAAAGATGGAACCAAGGTCAGAAGTATGTTTGTTTGTAGAATATCCTAAGAGAACTTGAGGGTACTATTTTTACAGTCCTCAGGATAAGAAGGTATTTGTGTCGACAAATGCGACCTTCTTAGAGGAAGAGTTTGTTAGAAATCATAAAGGAAGAAGTGAAGTAGTACTAAAGGAGTTAGCTATTTCATCCAAACCAAGAGTTGATATGGATATAACAGAACAAGATGTCGAAATGGATTCAAGAGTTGAATTGGAAATGCAACCTGAACAGCAAGTTATGCCTAGACGTAGTGGGAGTGTGAGACAGCCAGATAGGTATCTAGGTCTAGGAGAAGGCTTAATTGCCATCTCAGACCAAGAAGAAATAGATCCCATTACGTATACTCAGTTTATTAATGATGTTGATACAGAAAAATGGCTCAAGGCGATGAAATCGAAAATAGATTCCATGTACACTAATAAAGTCTGGGTCCTTGTAGATCTACCATCTTCTCTCTCTTTTTTTTGCTACATGCTATCATCTTCTTCTTCTCTCATTTTCGACACTCACACACAACCCTCAAAACTTTGAGTTTTACCAAAATTCTTCACTTTGCCACTCTAATATTTTGTTGTCTTCTTTTTATTGTTGAAAACCCAACCTATTCCACCTTGGATTTGTGATGATCTTGCAAGCTTGGAGGGCTAGACTAACTTGATGAATTGAGGAGGCTTTTGAGTTGAACAAGTAAGTAAATTATTGACCTATTGCGACATATGTTAGCATAACATTTATGATGATTGTTTAGGGATGGATTGGTTATGATAATGGTGTTTAATGAGTGTTGGGATATTGATGAACAAATGGATACAATCATGTCCTATTTTTGAGTACATGAAAAACAATAGTTAAGAGCTGTTGTATGGATGATTTTGAGTTAGGATTTGAGGTGAAATTGATGAGGAATTGAAGTATAATTAATCAACTATTAAGTAGATGTTTTGAATTTAGTATGAATGTGTTAAAAAATCTGGAGAAATTGGAAGGAGAATGGAGAGTGAACACTCGGTTCACTCATCCCATGATCGTGGGAAGGTCCTCCACGATCGTGGGTAATGCCTTGGAAATGAAATTTTATGTTTTGTGTGATTGTTGAACCAACTAAGGATAAGTTACTTTACTTTGGCGCATTTTGAATTGATTAAGGCCTAAAATGAACCTAGTTTGATGTTGGATTAGTTGGTTAAGTGTTTGATAAGTTTAGGTTGTTAATTGATGTTATAACTTAAGGAAAGGATTGTTTTGATATCAATGTATTGAACTCTAAAAATTATGAGTTGTTAAAGGAATTAAGATGTTCTTGTAAATGCAAATATGATTTAAAGGATATGAGTAATGTGTATTAGATATAAACAAATCAACATTGTAAAACATGAAGTAATGGTGAATGAGAATTCAGATATGGTGTGATTACATAATGCTAGAAAAGGATTGGTGAATATATGATTGATGAATTTAGAATAATCAAGTTTACTTAAGGTATAAATCTAACTGCAAAATGGTAGTATACAAGCTATAAAGTTTGAATGATCTAAAAGCGTATAATTACAGTTAAGAACTTTGTATATTAATATATACCCAAAAGGTCAATTGAGTATGCATTGAACATGACACATATAAATGTGCATGATCGAATATTAAACCGTCAATTGAGCATGCATTGAACATGACACATATACATGTGCATGATCAAATATTAAACCGATTGATCAACTTAGTAATATGTAAAATATGTGTGTATTGCATGACTAAAGAAGCACAAATTGATCATCAGCATCTAGACATTACCGGGTCATCAAAGCAATAGCTTGTCTGGAACGTACTATGAGTTAACCTAGATGTTTTCTCACCATGATTTATTTATTTTTGTCTAAATTTCAATTATTGAACTGTTATTGATATGATTGTGATAATTTCATATATTGATGGTTCGAGGAGTGTGATATTCGGGATTTTATTGGGAGTGCCTTTTAATTATATGTGAATATGAAAAATGTGTACTCAATTGAATGTTGAATGTCGTACTCAGATCTAATGAATGTGATAAATGGTTGTGCACATTGAATGAAAGCTTTTGATAGCATATTATGTGAATTGATGCATTCCATCACATTGTTATGCATGATCAGATAAAGGAGTTGTGACTGGAGTGACCAGTATGAAAAAGAGCTTAAAGCTTAGAAATGTGCACAAAGAGCCACAAGCTCAGTTATTAATGAGCTCGGTATCCACAATGGGTACAAGACAATAAATGAAATGAGCCCGGTATCCACAACGAATACGGGACAGTAAATAGGCACTCGGCTATAACAAAGTAAAAATGAATGGAGTCATATGTGAATTTGCATATATAATTTGCATATATAACTTGATATGTATCATATGGATGATTGAATTGAATTATTAGATTGTGCTGAAATAGTGAAGCGAAATATTATATACAAGTTGTACTGTTGAAGCATGATAAAATGTGACTTAATATTCAATGTTGGATTATATGATTTGCTTGTGAATTGGGTGATGAATTATCCTTGTATTTTGATATGATTGAGCACATCGATAATGGTTCACTCACTAATTCGCAAACTCATCAAAATTGCAACTTTATTTGTCAGGTACAAGGGAGACCTAACTTCTAAGGTGATAGAGTACAAGTATAGTATTTGCGTTTTCTTGGAAACAAGAATGACTTAAAGGTCTTATCAGCTGATACTGAGTAGTCTAGATAAAATACTTTTGTTTAGTTTCTCCTTTCATGTTGAACTTTTTGTATAGAGCTTTAAACTCCCAAGTGTTATGTTATGTAGAAACCTAGATTATAAGATGTATGACAATGTAAGTAAGTTTCATTTTGTGAATGAAATGAGGAGTTTGATCTTTGGAAATACTTATGTTCTATACGATGCCATAATAAGTTGATGTGATTTCTCTAACATGTCATTTTCATAGGGTATATTTTTGAATATCCTTTAGATGTTCGGGTATATGCTCTATGGTAGTGGTATGTTACACTTAGATTTTAGGATTTGATTTACTCCCTCCTCGTGGGATCGACACCTTTGGTATTACGCTAATGAATCATACGCTTGTGAATTATCGAGGGTTAATAATTAAATCTTACAAATAACCAAAGCACCTGACCAATAACTTTCTAACAATCTAACTTGCTTTGTTTTATTCTTATGATTATGATTTTCTAATATGTTCCTTCCTTTCTTATGTATTCTAGAAACTATGATCATTTTACCTTGTAAGTGTAATTTCAACCATATTTCATACAAATTAGTAACAATTGAGATTAACACATTGCAATTTCTAACGTGGGAATAAAGCTTTCAACAAGAAGTTGGTTTTTCTCCACCGCATGACCAATTCTTATATACTATAATTGTACATTATATAATTCATATATGAATATAATTTAATACAATTTCCCTATAACATAGTTGAAAATAACAAGTACCATAAGCGCAACAAATCCTATTATAATATTCATTAACATAAACTTCATTTCCTTTCTCTCTTTTGTCAATAAATTTATATCTTCTTTTATGAGCTTCATTTGTTCTTCAAACTCCTTAATTATGCTTGTTTAAATATTATTTTTTCTAGTAGTACTTATTTCAACCCCCTTTTTAACATTGATACTTCTTTTCTTAACTTTTAAATCACTTCAATGGCTCTTTCGATAAATTAGTCATCGTACCATTTAAAAAAATTGCATCTCCCAACTTGAAGTATTTTATTTCATTACATTATTTTCAAACACAGTTTTTTAATCTAATAAAAGATATATTTTTACAAGATAATTGGGGCATCCATAGAATCTTCGACCAAGATTATGATCACTCTATAAAATCCTTAGTGGGGCTTTTTACCCACAATAGCAAGCTACATTTTAAATATTTGAACTTATTGTTATATTAGTAGATGAGGAGGATTCCATAGGTTTAGGAATTGTCACTATAATAGTCAATGCAACAACTTTAAAAGTGCCATGAAAAAGTTAGATGTTGGTAAAAACTAACATCATAATTAATTGAAAAGACATATTTGAACAATGCCAAGCTATGATATCATGATGAGATAAGACAGAAATGTATACTATAAAATACGACAAAGTTTTGGATTTATGGTGTTCAAAGCAGGTGCATACATTTACACCCCTATTACCTATTACATAAGGCATAAATAGACCAAGAATTGGATGAATAAAATCTATAAGATGACTTCACACCTAACATAAAATTTAGTATCTTAACAATTATGGATATGTAGTAAAGATTGAGAATAAAAAGTTAAACTTTTAATTGTAAAGGCCTCTAGAAGGGATCATAGTTGAACAACTAACCCTAAAGAAAAATTCAAGAAAATCAAGACATTAAGACTAAATGCAAAGTCATAATCATTACTAAATAATTTTTAAAGACAAACTATAGATGCAGAATTCAAGATTAACTTTGTAAGAGAACAATGGCAGCTTCAAATATTTATCAAGAATGCTTAAAACCTCAAATTGCACAAGTTGCAAATATTGAATAAGAAAAAAGTTAATTATACACCAATCAATATAACTAGGATGGAAAGGGAGAAAGCAGATGGTGAACAAACAAGAAGATGATTAAGGTAGACAATGTGAACATGGAGAAAGACAATTGCAGATGGCAAGCAGAGAAATTAAATAATGCATCATTGGAGAAGACGAAAGAGCCGAAGAAGGCATTGGAAGATCACTACAATCGGAGAAGAAGAGTTCAAAATGAAGTTGAAGAAGAAATCAAAGCAGAGCTGCGATGAAAGACAATGATTTAGGGTTGGGGTCGTGGTGAAAAATTTGGGGATTATAAAATTATAGTTATGCATTTAGTTAGGTAAAAATTTATTAATTCAAAATAATTATGAAAATATTTTATTAATTACTATATTTTAAGATTGTAGATATATAATTAGGTTCTACAGTGCCATGTGGCACTTATGTGAAAATATGGGACCCAATCTCAAAATAAAAAATTATTATTGACTACAATTGACGTTGTTAACTCCCCGTTATATTTTTTATTTATAGAGGGTTCAATTTGAACAATTTTAAAACATTAGAGTTTAATTTGAACACATTAAAATGTCAATGTTTAATTTGTATTCACTTGTAAACATTAAGGTTATTTTTGCCTTTTTACCATATATTATACTATTTCAATTTTTATAAGATTATCAAATGTTTAAATTAAATTAAATAATATTAAATAATATTATATTAATTATATACATATTATCTCATGTGACATTTATATATTAGTTATAATAAGTTTGGAACTAAAATTGGATGTAATGGTCACATGACTAGCTCAAAATCAACTTTGTTACCCAAAGCTCGAGTTGAAGGTAGGGCGTTACCAAACCCTTTATAGTACCCCTCAACGCCTCGCTAGTGAACCCATACTCACAAGCGTTCCTAGTTCATTTATGCTAGGATTCGAAATCTCGATGACGTGGAAGGCAACCAAGCTCTGATACCACTTTGCTACCCAAAACTCGAGTTGAAGGTGGGGCATTACCAAATCCTTTATAGTACTTGAATTTAAAATTATATCATCCTTTTTATTAGTATTTACACTATATTACTCTTAAAACTCCTTTAGTTAATTTTTTAAATGAAAAATCTATTATACTCAAAATTCCTATTTATCATACGACATACTATCATACTTTAAAGCTTATTAACAAAAAAATAAATCAACTACAATTTTTTCTTCAATACATTAGATGCCAAATTTGGTTATTGGCAATTTAGATTACATGATAATACAAAAACATTAGCAACTTTTACTTGTCCTCCACAAAAACATTTTTAATGGAATGTGTTACCCTTTGGTTTAAAACAAGCACCTAGTATTTATCAACGTTTTATGGATACCAATTTAGAAGAGTCAGAAAAAAAAAAGAAGTAACTTGGATAAAAAAAGAAGTAACTTGGACAAAAAGAAAGGAAGTGACTTAGACAAATATTTTTTGTCGATAAACTCAGACCAATCAATCGAATATTGATTAATACGTAATCGATCGAACACTACTTGAAAAAGAAAACGGCTCTTTTGCTTAGAAATGAAATGTTCCAAATGTTCCTGGAAATTCTTGACTTTTCCATAGGCTAAATTACCATTCATAATTCTGATAATTTGATCATTTAAATTAGTCGTTCGTTCATCTACAATGGCCATTCTAATAGGTAAATCAATTCCTTCTTGAAAAGTTGCTTTTAATAATATTAAATCATTTAACTAATGTTCTATTTGAACTTGTTTTTCTAATATTTCTGATACTTGTTTAGTAACACTCATAAAATATTCTTAATATGTGTTGATAATTCATTAAGTTGGTTTTTAATTGTTATTATATCAATAGAACAACTTTGATCTAAATCATTTGTTCTAAGTTTTGGTTCTGTAATTTTAAATGATGGACGATATGAGCTTCCAAGATCTGTAAATCGAATCGGTTTTTCTAGTTGTACAGATGGTGAATGAAAGAGTTTTCGTTTCTCTAGAGAGGTATGGCTTAACGATAGTCTTAGTGTATCTTCAAGAATTATTGGATATTTTATTTCAGGTAATTCTCTTAAGGTTGTTCGTAAATTGGTTCCTACTTTTGCAACATCATTAAATAATTGTTCTATATAGATTTTATTAGAGTTTTTAAATTCAATACTATGGTGTGAATTTGATAAAGCGTAACTAATTTGATATGTAATTGAAAAGGGATATTGTCCATTAGTCATTAAATTATCACGAAAAAAATTTATTACCATCTGTTTCGTCTAAATTGTGAGAAATTAATGGTAAACCAATTTTTAGTCTTGTATTAAAATTTATTTTTCAATAGGCTAAATTATCATTCATAATTCCGATAATTTGATCATTTTAAACAAGTATAAAAAATACTAGAAGTTCAGATAGAACATCAATTAAATGATGTAATATAAAAACAAATAAACATAATACAAAATATACAAGTTTTATTAAATGAAAATAAAGCAATAAATGAACAAATTCAACAAATAAGAGTGGGAAGTATTTAACAAAGTTTTTAGTAGCTACCCAATCTTCAAGGAAATCGAGAACCTAAAAGATGCTGAAATCATTCTTTGGTTAAAATATTTGCAAGGTTGTTGTCAGAAGATTTTATATAATGAATATGAAAATTATATTGATTTAATTCAAGTTACCATCTAATGAGCCTCCCTTGATTATAATTGGTTTTAATATTATATTTTGTAAATCCACATCAACATTTCAAGTCAGTTTGAATAGTAAATTCAACAGGTAATAAATCAATACGCCATTTTCTCAAAGTTTTGAGACAGGCTAATGTTTCCTTCTCATGAATTAGATACTTGCGTTTAGTAGAACTGAAAGTGCCATTTATGTACTTGCATAATAAATATTTCTTTTGATTAGGTGGTTTTGCCAATAGGCAACCAGCCCATGTGTCGATACTGGCATCAATTTGAACGAAAAGTATATCCTTGGATAAATAATTATATAAGACAGGTAAATCCTTACATATATTTTTTAAAGTACATACCGTTTCTGTATCTTCAGGAGTCCAATTCCACTGATGTTTAGTACTACATTTCAGTTGTAACCTTTTACGTTCTTTAGCAAGATTTTTTAAAAATCCTTGATCTGATATATAATTAAGGAGTCCTAAAAACTATTGTACGTGAGTTATATTTTTTAAAATATCTAGAAATTGTTGTATTTTTAAGAGAATGTTGGGTTGTAATTTTAAAAATCCATTATGAAATTCAACTCCTAAATACTCAATATTTTGCTGAGCTAATTTAATTTTCTTTTTACTTAAAATTAATCCTTTTTCTTGACATCGTTGGAGTAAAACTTTGACTTTTTTCAAATGATCATCTTTATCAGTATTTGAAAAGATGATAATGTTATCTATATAAGCTAGAGTAAAATCTTCTAATCCTTCTAAATTGGTATCCATAAACGTTGATAAATACTAGGTGCTTGTTTTAAACCAAAGGGTAACACGTTCCATTGAAAATGTTTTTGTGGAGTACAAGTAAAAGTTGTTAATAGTTTTGCATTATCGTGTAATCTAAGTTGCCAATAACCAGATTTGGCATCTAATGTAGTAAACCATTTATGTCCTTTTAATTTATTCATAATATATCTTTTTGTGGCAATTTATATGCATCACTTATAGTTGTTTCATTTAATTGTTTATAATTAATAACCATATGTATTTTGCCTCTTTTTTGTTCAGAATGATTATCAACATAAAAAGCAGGTGTGGGGTGTTTACTTGTACTTCGAGAAATTAATTGTTTTGCTAATAATTCTGAACATTCTTCAATAAATTCTTGTACATCTTGTTGAGTGTATGGAATGTTATTTTTAATATTTATTTCTTGGTTAGGGTCTTTTAGTTTAATCTCAATAAGTTGAGTGTTAGTATTTTTAAAAGGATCTAGAGGGTGGCCGCTACAAACTTGGTTTAATAAAGTTTCTATTTCTGTTTGTAGAGATAAATTGTTTTGAAGAAAAAATTGTAGTTGATTCATTTTTTCATTAATAAGCTTTAAAGTATGATAGTATGTTGTATGATAAATATGAATTTTGAGTATAATAGATTTTTGATTTAGAGAATTAACTGAAGGAGTTTTAAGAGTAATATAGTGTAAATACTGACAAAAAGGATGATATAATTTTTAAAAATTATTTCCTAAGATAAATGGTAGGCTAGATTCTTGTTTATAGATTGAGGGTACTGTAAATGTATAATTTTCAATAATAATATTGTTATAATAACTTACATACTAGATATACTTAATACTTCCATCGACTATTCTTATCTGTAATGGTTTATGTAATTTTTTCCGATTAGTTAGTAAGGTTTTGGTAACTATACATATTGTGGCTCCAGTATCTATATATGCATTTACTTTTTTATTTTGAATCTGCACTTAAATAAAAGTTGTATTAGGATTCCTCTATTGATTCGGAGGTTTGAGATTGAGATTCATAATAATATAAAGTATTGATTGTAGAATCAGTTTCATAATCAGATTTAATGAGTTCTAATTTATATATTAATGCATAATTTAGAATATTAATTTTTTCATTATACTTTTTTTTTGTTGTTAGTTGATTTGCATTTAGGGCATTCATTTGTATAGTGTCCTTCTTCTTTACATAAACATTTACATTGTTTATTCCCTTGTGGACAATATTGTCGTTTAGGTTTTAGTTGTCTATATGATTTTTTTCGAAAGAATTTTTTATAAGGAGTAAATGATTTTTTATAAAATTATTTTTTGGATATTTTTCCATTTATATGTTTTTCGTCGAAATTTTCAATGTTTATCTTTTGGATATCTATAGGGTGTAAAGTCACAACCATATTGTTGTGGAACTTCAGAATACTTAGAACAACAGAGTTGAATATTTTTATGTTTTAATGTTTTGTGTAATTTTGCTTCTAGACATTTTTGAGAAATGACTTATTTTGTAACTAAAATAGCTCCACGTAGATTATAGGCTACTAGATTTTTACTTTGTTTCAGTAAAAATAATTCTTCAACAGTTTTATTAATAGGATAAGGTAATTTTTGAATGAAAATTTGAATATACATTTCCTGTTATGTTCTCGTTAGTTGATCATAATTTTTTTTTAAAAATCACAAATATATAGTTCAGGATAGCAAATATTTCAAATTCGTATATCATTTAAATGCCATAAAGCATTTTTACGTTCTTCATTTTCTATTTCTTGTTTGTAACTAATAATATCTTTTCCAATAAATTCTTTATAAATTTCATTTGCTACTATATGAAAGGCTTTTATAGGTTCGATAGCATTTAGGAATTTAGTAGTATTTTTTACTTTTATTCTTTATCTAATAAAAAATTAAGTACTATTCTAGTAGTTTTATAAGTGATAAAATTCCATAGAATACTTATATTTTGTAACCCTTCAAAAGGTTTTTCTAACTGTATTACTAATGCTAATTTATTTTACCATTTAATTAATAATTTTCGGGTGCTATGACACAATCTAAATTTAGTATTCCATCGGTCCTAACTATACATGTTTAGGTGTATATTCAGTTGGAAATTTTCGAATTTTATGATCTTTTCTATAATAACCAAATCTATTTAATTCTTCAGTTTCTATTGGTTTTGATTCCTAATTATACGCATTTTGTTTATGTCTTTTACGTTTTTCACCTGCCTGACTACTTTCTGCTTGATCGTCTTTTTTTTATTGATCCATAAAAACTTCTTGATCAGATTCATAGCCATAAATAACTTCATCTTGGTCAGTAATAGGTTTAATAAGTTCTTTTCCAACCGAGTGATTTTTGAGATTTAATTTTTTAATTAAATTAGTAATCTCTTCTAATTGTGTTTTTATATCGTTTTCAATATGATCAATAGGTTCAATATTTTCTTCTTCAAAACTTTTTTCTATATCTATATTTTCCATGGTTTTACCAATGAGATTTCTGTTCTAACAGGCTCTTATACCATTTTGTTGCCTGTTGTTATTGTTTTTCTTATTTGTTGAATTTGTTCATTTATTGCTTTATTGTCATTTAATAAAACTTGTATGGTTTGTATTATGTTTATTTGTTTTTGTATTACATCATTTAACTGATGTTCTATCTGAACTTGTTTTTCTAATATTTCTGATACTTGTTTAGTAACACTCATAAAATATTCTTAATATGTGTTGATAATTAATTAAGTTGGTTTTTAATTGTTATTATATGATTAGAACAACTTTGTTCTAAATCATTTGTTCTAAGTTTTGGTTCTGTAATTTTAAGTGATAGACTATATGAGCTTCCAGGCTCTGTAAATCGAATCGATTTTTCTAGTCGTACAGATGGTGAATGAAAGAGTTTTCATTTCTCTAGAGAGGTATGGCTTAACGATAGTCTTGGTGTATCTTCAAGATTTATTGGATATTTTATTTCAGGTAATTCTCTTAAGGTTGTTCGTAAATTGGTTCCTACTTTTGCAACATCATTAAATAATTGTTCTATATAGATTTTATTAGTGTTTTTGAATACAATACTATGGTGTGAATTTGATAAAGCATAAATAATTTGATATGTAATTGAAAAGGGATATTGCCCATTAGTCATTAAATTATCACAAAAAAATTTATAAGCGATGGTAATTGTTTCAACTAAATTGTGAGAAATTAATGGTAAACCAATTTTAGTCTTGTATTAAACTTTATTTTTCCATAGGCTAAATTACCATTCATAATTCCAATAATTTGATCATTTAAATTAGTCATTCGTTCATCTACAATGGCCATTCTAATAGGTGAATCAATTCCTTCTTGAAAAGTTGCTTTTAATAATATTTGAATTGTTGATAAATGCATATATACAATTTTATCTATTTTATCACTGGGTATTTTTTGTATTTGTCTATAAATTTGCTTTTGATCAATTAAATTTATTCTAATATGTCCGCTACATTGATTGATTCTAATGGGTATTTCATGAGCAATTTTACCATAATAAATAATATTTTGGCGATTTATTAAATTTTTTAAAAGCGAATTTTGTATGTTTTGTCCAGATTTAAGATTTGATTGCGTTTTAGCTATTTGTTTTTGTTTTTATTTAGAAAGGAGTGTATTTATATGAAAAATACCGGTTGATTCAGTTAATTCTAAATTATCTATGTCTAATATAGTCTGATTTTTGGTATCTGTGCCTTCTGTTATGATATCTGCCATTTTATAGATGCTGATGTTGTAACATATGGTTTTGTAAAGTATTCATTAAAAAATTTAGTTCTATCTGATAAAAATTATAAAGATTCTGGGCTAATTCTAATCTTTCTTTTACAGGGTTGAGACTTTTAGTGTTACTGATCATAAATTGTAAATAATTACGTCTTTGTTTATAATATTCTTTTTCAGTTTTATATTGATTGACTAGATTAGAAATATAATCTATATGTTCGTGTAATTGTATACAAAAAGTACAATTATTCATTGAGGTGTTGTTGATAATGTTCTCGAAATTGATTATATAAATATTTAGCATCTGCCTTTTCTAATTGATATATTTCATAATGCGAATTAATTCGTGTTTGATGAAGTTGAAGCTCTTCTTGAGGTGCATTTAGTGACTGAAGAAAATTATACATAGCAGTAGTAATTTGAATAAGTTTCCTAGTAATACTTAGTTTATTTTCATTATGACGTATAGCTTGATGCATAATTTTACAATGTGTACAAACTGGCATAACTTTAATAATATGTTGGAGAATAACAAGGTTTTTGTGTTTTTGCTTCTTACAGTGATAAACATATTTTACTAAATATTGTAAAATAATCGGATTAAATCTAGATCTAACACAATCGAGAAATAATAATCTAATAGAGTTAGGATCTAAATAGATAAAACAAAGAGCTAAGAATATAAAAATAGGTAGACATGAGTAAAGCATTATTAAATAAACATAGGTAGTGGCGCAGTATTGGCATTTGTGCTGAGTATAAGTGTTGAGTTGCTGATAGATAACATATTTCCACTGTTCTGATAATTCAGCGAAGACACTGTCCATGGTTGAAAAGGGATGCTCAAACTGTCTAATAATTTGTAGAGCCTCTGGTGCTATAGGAGCTTTGTAGGCTGAAGTCATGACGATATTTGATCCTTTGTAATTAACCTTGAGTAAAGACTGAGAAGTGATTCTGATGCATTGTTGATACACACCATCCAGATAATGGAGGTTACATTGGTTAATTAGATCCCAGTTGAAATCATGTTTAGGTGGTTCATCAATCGAAAGATACATGCCATTGCTTACTCCAATTTGAATAAATGTGATTCTTGATATTTTGATTTCGGCATCTTTAAGGTTCTCGGTTTCCTTGAAGATTGGGCAACTATTGAAAACTTTGATAAATACTTCCAGCTCTTTGGAAAAGCGGTCACGATAATTTTTTGCTACCTGGATAAAACCTGTAGGAAATTCTGAAAGAATGTTGAGATTAGTGAGGTAGATAGTGTCGATTAATCTACCTTGAAAAAATAGATATGTAGTTAAGGGATCGGCTTCGGGGAAGATAATCGCCTTAGGTCCATAACATCCTCTATTTTGTGGATAGTACTGGAATATTTTTTGATCTTCTTTCCAGTCGTTGAGGGCCTGAAACAGTCACAAAACATTTAGGATGTAAGTTTCCTCATTTCATCCTTTAAGGCTCTTGTGGGAAATGTGTTGATTTTATCCATATTTACTAGTCGTCCCAAAGACTTCATGTTTGATTTTGGAAGGGGTTTTTCAAGAACTTGTTTATAGTGAGGTCTTAATGCGGGAGTTTTGAAATCAGTAAAGACTTTTTCTGCTTGTTGTCTATTGGGAAAACTTTTATGCAGGATAGATGGTTTTCCGGTAATATGAACAGCTACCTTATGCCATTCATCGTATATTCCAGCTATTGGTCCATTGAAAATGACATGCACTTTATCTTCCTTAAAATCTTCTTTTTTCTGTTGAGTAATTGGTGTATTGGCAGGTTGAATAATTTGTGAAGGAGTAATGGGAACAGGTGTACTGGTCTGAGAAGGAGTAGTTTATGGGGCAAGCTGTTTTTCAAGGAGAGTAATCATTGTCCTTAGCTTGTTAATCTCTTTTGTTACTGTTCCCACTTGGTGTTGAAGTTCTGATAATTCTGCTTCTTTCTTAGTTAATGAATCTTTCAGATTGATTATGGCTGCTTCCATTCTCTGGTTAAAATATCTGCAAGGCTATTGTCATAAGATTTTATATAATGAATATGAAAATTATATTGATTTAATTCGAGTTTCCATCTAATGAGCCTCCCTTGATTATAATTGGTTTGAATATTATATTTTGTAAATCCACATAAATATTTTAAGTTAGTTTGTATAGTAAATTTAACAGTTAATAAATCAATACGTCATTTTCTCAAAATTTTGAGACAAGCTAATGTTTCCTTCTTATGAATTGGATACTTGCTTTTAGCAAAACTGAAAGTGCCATTTATGTACTTTCATAATAAATATTTCTTTTGATTAGGTGGTTTTGCCAATATGCAACCAGCCCATGTGTCGATACTGGCATCAATTTGAACCAAAAGTATATCTTTGGATAAATAATTATATAAGACAAGTAAATCCTTACATAGATTTTTTAAAGTACATACCGTTTCTGTATCTTCAAGAGTCCAATTCCACTGATGTTTAGTACTACATTTCAGCTGTAACCTTTTACGTTCTTTAGCAAGATTTTTTAAAAATCCTTGATCTGATATATAATTAAGGAGTCCTAAAAACTATTGTACATGAGTTCTATTTTTTAAAATATCTAGAAATCACTGTATTTTTAAGAGAATGTTGGGTTGTAATTTTAAAAATCCATTATGAAATTCAATTCCTAAATACTCAATAGTTTGTTGAGCTAATTTAATTTTCTTTTTACTTAAAATTAATCCTTTTTTTTTGACATTGTAGGAGTACAACTTTGACTTTTTTCAAATGTTCATCTTTATCAGTATTTGAAAAGATGATAATGTCATTTATATAAGCTACAGTAAAATCTTCTAATCCTTCTAAATTGGTATCCTTAAAACGTTGATAAATACTAAGTGCTTGTGTTAAACCAAAGAGTAACACGTTCTATTGAAACTGTTTTTGTGGAGGACAAGTAAAAGTTGTTAATGGTTTTATATTATCGTGTAATCTAAGTTGCCAATATCCAGATTTGGCATCTAATGTAGTAAACCATTTATGTCCTTTTAATTTATTCATAATATAATCTTTTCGTGGCAATTTATATGCATCACCTATAGTTGCTTCATTTAATTTTTTATAATTAATAACCATATATCTTTGCCTCTTTTTTGTTCGGAATGATTATTAACAAAAAAGGCAGGTGCAGAGTGTTTATTTGTACTTGGAGAAATTAATTATTTTGCTAATAATTCTGAACATTCTTCAATAAATTCTTGTACATCTTGTTGAGTGTATGAAATGTTATTTTTAATATTTATTTCTTGGTTAGGGTCTTTTAGTTTAATCTCAGTAAGTTGAGTGTTAGTATTTTAGTAGGATCTCGCTACAGACTCATATACTAAACTTTTTGATTCGATTTCACCATTGTTCTACAGCTACTTTCATTTTGACATCGTTAGTCGTTTTATAATTCGTTTTAATGTTGCGTATGGAATCTGTTGATAGTATGACACGACAATTTACATAAAGATTTCAGACTCTGTACAAGCAAAACAAACTTCTTGTATTATCACCTTAAAGGTAGGTCAGTTTATTACCTCTTTCCAACATTGTTTCACGTCTTCTTTTCTACATAACGGTGGAGCATGAAATAACTCAAAGGCCTCTAAGTTTTTTTTTTTAATAAAAAAAACAAGAGTAGTTAAATCAAGAAGCAGCAAGAGACTATATAGACGTCCAAATATAAAAACACGTATATACATACTTTACAAAGGAAAAAAGAAACTACTTATGCACATATAAATTTATGTCAGAATTCCATCACATACGTTTATCTTTATCTACATCATTCATGGTTTCATGGCTTAAGCAGACCATACAGTGTGTTAGGTAAAGATAAACGTTATTGATTGGATTTGACTTTGTTTAAGTTATAATTTAACTAATTTGTCTAATCTTTTTTGGTAATGGTAAGGTGGTGTTTCGGTTTATTACACATACATAAATCCTGTAGAGTACGCAGCGAAGCGTTCTCGATACGATGAACTCATTTTTCTCAACTGAAGTGACTGGTGACATTGCATTAAGCATATTTCTCTCTCTTCCAAATCTGTGATCACGATGGGTCAATTCACCAAAGCTAACCGATCAAACTCAATTCACCAACATTTGTGTGCAAATGATCTTTAGATCTCTGAGTTAATACGTACGTATAAGCATTTCCCCTTGCAGTTCTTGTTTTTCATCCGCGCCCACAGAGACAGAGAGGAGGAGAGGACTACGATGAGATAGGACACTTGTCAATGCATTGTCTTTTCATTCGTTTCCACTGTACTAGTCACTATTCTATTACGTTCAGTAAAACTTACGTACGCACCGTTTACACAGTTTTCACACGTTGAAGTCTCAACAACCTTTCTACATCAGACTTAACAAACATTCAGTCTTAAATCTTAATTACAAAGAGATGATGGTATTTTCAGTTACTCAAAAAGTTATAATTTTTCGTAGTCAACCAAACACGTTTCGCCCTGCTCTGCAGCTCAGCTCTGCTCCGCTCCGCTTCATAAAAATTCTTAAATCTTAAAATCCCCGAGAAGGATCAACTCAAAGAATAATAAGTTAACACGGAAAATAAAGCGTGAGACGGAAACCATATGGATACTGAATACTTATACGCCACGCGCCATGAGGGCGCAACGTAGGTACCTACCAATAGAAGTAGATGACAGCGGGTACGCTTACTTTTTCAGCTGGGCGGGACCAACCCTGCTTCTAAACAGAACAAATTTACGCAAACGCCTCAAAAACGCGCGTGATTTTATCCCCCTCCTCTGTCTCACTCTCCTCTCGTCAAACTCTCAAAAAACGTGAACGACTCGCACAAACTTGCAATATAACACAAGCCATCTCGCTCCCTCTCTCTCTCTCGCTAACCACGAACAACAAACTCTCTACCAATCTTCTCCTAGGATTGGTATAGAGAATTCCTTGGCTTGGACCCATTTAAAACCCTAGATTCCTCTTCCATTATCTACAGGTATCTCTCTCTCTCTGTGCCGTATTTGTCTTTTTTTTTGTTTGCTTTTTCTACAAATTGTCTGATCAGATCCGCCCTTGTTTCTGTTCCCTCAGTTTTCCGTTTCTTTTCTTTCTCATACCCTGAGAATTCTTATTTTTTTCAATATTTGAGTTTTCATTGTTGCGCATCTTCTTCTTTTTGTTTTTTTAATTGAATTACGTAATTTACGTTAAATTCAGACAATGTACGGGGATTCATATGCTGGTGACTGTTATAGTTGCTGTCCGAAATTTACTACCTTTTTGTTGAGTTTGTCTACCTACTTCTTTCTCTGATTCATTGTATATATATATGTCGCTATGTATTTACACACATAGAATTTGACTACTCACTACTAAGCTGAAGAACGCAGCTTGATAGTATCAATCTTTCCACTCAATAACGTTGATTTTGCGCGATATCATGTGATTTCTTTTTCTAATTTTTTACGTTTATTTGGGGTACTTCAATTTTCAAAATATTTTAAACATTTTTTAGACACTGGTTATAAATTTAGAGGGTAAGAAACGTAGCAATCCAAAAGCAAGTGAAAGGTCAGAGCTTCAGGTTTTCAATGTACGTACTGTGGTTTTTGATGATTAGAGGAGGAGGAGAAACAAAAGGATAGTAAAGCTATATTTTTGACTGTCTGACTCCAATAGTCTTATTGAATTTGCTTGAACTTCTTTTTTTATAGGACGTATCGATATTAGTTTGAGACTGACATGTTCTTAATGTACTTTTGACAAAGTTCTTTTTTAAGGAAGTGGTGGAAAGTTTAAGCTGTTTCAGTGTTTGAATTTAATCGTCATAGGCAAGGCTGCCAAAGTTGTCGCTCTGGCCTGTTGACAATGGATTTGGAGGACAAGTTTCTTGCTAGAGGTATTTATGATTGCGCTCCTCCTTATCTCATGGGACTTAATTTACTCCTTGCTTTTGTGTTCCACAGTTTGCATTTCTTACAGTGTGGTATCAAAACGGAGATGATGTTTGGTTTATTTCTTTGCTCTAGCAAGTTGTTGACTTTAAGAGGCCTCCTTTCTTGTTTCTGTTAGTATGTTGTTTGGGTCGACATTCAGAGGAGTATCTCGGTGCAATAATGACATGATAATCAACAAAGTGAATAGCCTTGTCATGATAACTTACTAAGAGAGTTGCTTGATTTTGATGCCAATCTTGGTGTATCCTAAGCATTAGTCCTAAATTAATTCCTTCTCAACATCCTGCAGTCACTGTTAGCCTCACTGTTGATGATATTTTATGGTCATTAGAACTAAAATGATTGCTAGTTCTATTATATGAGATAGAGAAAGAACTGGTGTCGAGGCTTTTATATGAGGATTTCTGATGGCTAGTTTATCCTTGGGCCTTTCCAAAGTGATTTCCAATTAAAATACAATTCTAATGCCTATTGTGGAACAACAGTTGGATTCCCAGTTGCAGGAGTCTCGTTCCAATCAAAACTCTGTCTGTTTTCAAAGGTGCAATCTCTAAATTTACTTGGATTTCTAATTCAAGTCCAGCACTTGGCCATAAGCTTGTAGTTAGACTTAGCAACCAGTGATTATGTGAGATGCTGATATCTCAACATTACAACGCTACTATTCAATAGTTGTAACAATTTTCTCTGCGCTGAAATCAATATTTGTTTATGCCATGTAGATGCAGTACACCTTGTTCATAGTTATAGTGAAACAGCAGAAGCATTGTGAAAGGTGGCTGTCATCCTTAAAGCATAACTGTTTGTTCTTTATTTTCTTATAAGCATTAATCTTCGACTCTGGGGAGCCAGAGAATCATCAGTCATGATTTTCCCAGCTAACAATTTCTCCTGACGATTTCTAGAACTTCAACGTGATCCCTACATGATATTATGAAGCATAATGACCTTATGCTTGGATATTGTATTTTTATGAAAGCGTTTGAACCTATCTTTGACTGTTTAGTTTGGATTTTGATAGACCTGTCAGTATATTTCATCTATGCAGTAAATCACTTGTTCTGCTTTATGTTTCCCGTTCCATTTTGATTATCATTTAGCAAGTCCGAATATTTATATTAACTTGCTGTTCGATAGAAAGCTAAGTGGAATTTTCTTTTGAGTGGGCCAATTTATTACCATCTGCTTAAGTTACCATCAGAAATTATAAAGAAGCATATGTTTATATAAAGAAGCAGTTATTTATGATGGTGTTGAAGTTTCAATTTTCACATGGAACATATAATGTGAATGAAATTAAAAATCTTGAAAAGATTTTTGGCGAACAGATATTTGTTCCTTGTAAACTTTGTGGCGTGGAAGTTATGATTAGCAAAATAACTAAGAAACAAGGTCACTGTTGTTAGGGTTCCAAAGAGAACATTGATTATCGAACCAAAAACTAGATAACTTCTTTCACTGTGCATGGATGAGATTATTGTTGGAACTTGCTTTAGCAGTAATACTGCTCATTTTCTCCAAAGACTTGCTCATTTTTTAGGTTAATCTGTTGTTTCCATTCAGTTTCTGGAGTACAAAGCCTCTCTTCTAGTGTGCAAAGCACACCAGAGAAAAATGGGAATTCAGATGATGCTTCAAGAAGCCCAGAACTCCTCCAGGAGTTTCTAAAATCTGGTCCAGAAAAGGAAATCCTTAAAACTTCCTTTGACAGGAGCAAGAAACCCTCAACTTCATCGAAAAACAAGATGACAGAACTGACAAAGACGAATAACAAAACAACTAAGAAGCAGGAGCCTAAAAAAGCTTCATCTAGTTTCAATACCCAGCCTTCTTCTAAGAAGCATAGGAAGGGGGAAAACCCAGTAAGACTTCTGCCAGCTTCCGAGCAGTCACAAGATTTTGGATCTTCAAGTACCTGGGTGTGCCAGAATTCTGCTTGTAGAGCTGTTCTATCCATTGATGACACATTTTGCAAAAGATGTTCGTGTTGTATTTGTCATTTGTTTGATGATAACAAAGATCCCAGTCTCTGGTTGGTTTGTACATCTGAAAATGGTCAGGATGATGCTTGTGGGCTATCTTGTCATATTGAGTGTGCCCTTCAACATGAAAAGGTTGGGGTTGTCGATCTTGGCCAATTGATGCAGCTAGATGGTAGTTATTGTTGCGCTTTTTGCGGTAAAGTTTCTGGAATACTTCGGTGAGTAAATTTTAATTACAACATCTACCTTTGTGTCACTAGTTGGCTTCAGTCATGTATCATCAATTATTGGAAAGTTAAGTTGATGTGCTTGACAGCCTACACTTCTCTGCAACTTTGCAATACTTTCTAGATCATCTGTCTTGGAAAAATTCCTGCAGTTTTGAAAAAGTGATATTAATGAATGTTCACTACTTTTGGCATTGATTTTTAAGTCTTATGTAAGAGTAGATGCATCTTTTATATCTTGATCTCATTTATACTATTTAAATGAGTGTGCTTTGAACGATTTTCTCAGTTTTGACTTGCAATGGCCCCTAGTATAGCTAGTGAAGCAGAGAGTAATGAATTGGGGTGAAATTATAAATTGCATTATTGACTTCAACATTTGGTAGTCACTGACTTTCTTTTATGCAATTATTTTTGACAGATCTTGGAAGAAACAGCTACTTATAGCCAAGGATGCCCGTCGTGTTGATGTGCTCTGCTATAGGATATACCTAAGTTACAGGCTACTGGACGGGACTACAAGGTTCAAAGAACTGCATGATATTGTACGAGATGCAAAAGCCAAGTTAGAAACAGAAGTTGGTCCAGTCAATGGTGTTTCTGCTAAAATGGCTCGTGGTATTGTCAGCAGACTCTCTATTGGTAGTGAAGTGCTGAAACTTTGCTCTGCTGCCATTGCAAAAGCTAATGAATGGTTGGATACCATTTCTAATGTGGATCCAAATTTTAGAGGTCAGAAAATTTGGAAGTTACCTTTGGTTGTTTTTGTTTTTGTTTTGTATGTCAAAAAGTATCTTTCTGGAAAAATAATTCTTGTTATATTCTGCAGAGGATTCACTTCCTGCAGCTTGCAAATTCTTATTTGAAAAGGTGACTTCTTCATCGGTGGTAATTATACTAATTGAATTGTCTAATGCATTGTCCTCTGATATAAAAGGCTACAAGCTATGGTTTAGCAAGAGCAGAGAAGATATACATAGAAATGACCCTATCTGTGTATTTCCTAGAACTCAGAGGAGGATTTTGATATCCAATCTGCAGCCATGCACTGAGTATACATTTCGGATTGTTTCTTACACACAGGCTGGTGACTTGGGGCACTCTGAAGCAAAGTGTTTTACTAAGAGCATTGAGGTAATTCACAAGAATCCTAGTGCTTCCGTTGCCACAAATGGTAAGAAAGAAAATAGCCTTAGTGGAGGAAGTATGTCTAGTGCCAAGGGGGCATCTAAAACTACAACTGCTACTAATTCTTCTGGATTTAGGGTTCGAGAACTTGGGAAGATCCTCTACTTGGCCAGAGCCCAGCAACAGGGCTGCCTTGAAGGATTTTGTAGTGCAGATACTGAGAAATGCTGTGCGGTTAGCAAAGCAATTGAACCTAAAATTTTACAAGAGAAGTTGCCACCTGTCTCACGAGGTCTGGACTTAAATGTTGTTTCAGTGCCGGATTTAAATGAAGAGGTGATACCACCATTTGACTCTTCTCGGGATGAGGACAATGGATGTACTTTGGAGCAGACTATGGAGGCAGATGATGATGCTGCCTCACATGAAATAGAGAAAAATGATTTAGCAAGATCTAATGGTAGTGGTGACTTCCAGATATGGGTCCGAGGGCCAAGTGGAGAAGTGCCTGCTGTTAATTCTTGGCCAGAGTTGTGCAGAAAAAGAAGTGCAGTTACAAATGAGGACATACATGACTCTGACAGCACGCTGATAAATGGGTCACCATTTCATGCTTCCAATGGTTCAGGTAGCTTGGATGAGAACTTCGAGTATTGTGTGAAGATAATCCGCTGGTTGGAATGTGAGGGTCACATTAATCAAGAATTCAGGTTGAAATTGCTGACTTGGTTTAGCTTGAGATCATCAGAACAGGAACGTAGAGTGGTTAATACCTTCATCCAAACTTTGAATGATGATCCTAGTAGTTTGGCTGGACAGTTGGTTGACTCATTTTCAGATATTATATCAAGCAAGAGGCCAAGAAATGGTTTCTGTAGTAAGCTGTGGCATTAGGTTAGGGGAGGACAATCTCAAACACAAGACTGCTGTTCTGCGCAATGGCTAATTGTTTATTCTGGTAAACCGTCCCGATTACATTGCCTTTCTCTGTACATGCATTTGTTCTTGATCACTGTAATAAGTGATTCAATTAGTTTACTGACAAGTTTGTTGGGCAAAAGATTGCTTGCTGATTGCAGGCACTGTTCCATTTTTCTCGGACGCTATACCCTTGGGCACGAGGTTTCATTCTGTACAAGGCATTTGCAATTTCTTAATTTCTGCTAATGACATTTGAAGCCGTAGCTTTAGAGTTATGAAAACATCTTTCTACACTTGTCATTATTTTGCCCTCTTTAATTCAGAGAAGGGGTTACATGAACTGGAGTTTACTTAAATTGCATAGTTGCTTTTACAGTGTATATTTCTTATTCTTTCAAGTATCTTCCCATTATGAGAACAATATAAAACCTTTTCTCAGCCTAAAAGTAGTAAGGAAAAGGTATCCAATTAAACAAAATTATTTAAAAAGGTTAATCAAGTCTTTAAATTGTAAACAAGCCTTGAACATTTAAATTGATGCAAATTAGTCCGTTTTGTATATGTGCATTGAAATGTTTCTTTTATTAAATGCTTTTTGTATTAAAGTTAATATACTGAGTTTTCATAAGGTATGCTTTTTTTAAAGTTATATATGGTTTCAATTTTAACAAAGGTTCCTAAGATGTGATAATAGTAAATATATATTTTTATTATGTCGACACAATTTTTTTAAAATTACGTATAATATAGTTACTTTGACATAAACTATGCTACAAGCTAATTACTTCGAGAATGTTGAAAAAATAATCCATTTAAAAAAATCATTATGTAGAAAGTTTTTCTTTTGATTTTAAAGTTAGAAAATTGAAAAAATTGTTCAATTTTAAGGAATTTAAAAACATTTGCAACGATTTATCTAAAAAAAGTTGTAACAAAAAAGAGAAAAAATTGAAAGAATATTTACTATAGGAAAGTGCGTATTTTTATATTATTTTAGAAAATTTTAATGTTACTTTTATCACTTATTTCTAATAAGAACTTAGAAAGATAATTATTTTCATTTGTGCTAAAATTGGATACAATTTTGAATTTAAAATTGTTGGATTTAAGAAGGGTTCCAATATAGAATTTCAATTTAACAAAATAAAACACTAATAAAGATTTCATAGCATTGTGTTTAGAAATCATATTATTTAAGAGTATGAAATCAAATCATGCAAAAAGATGTACATAACAACGAGATGAAAAGAATACTCAAGTTAAATTTTGTGTTAAATCAAGCATGATTAGTTTAGGATTATCTCATCAAAAGTTACGTGGAAATGTTGGAAAGCAACATTGATGATCTTAAAAATCAAAATTGTTATTTAAAGGTGATTGAAAGATGCTAGAATTTGAAATTGCTTCTTCAAATTATTTAAATAAGTTTAAGAGAAGCTTTTTTTTAAAAGATAAATAATGCATTAATACTAATCAAAAGAGGATCAATATTTAGTTATAAGCAACAATCACTTGTATTACAAATAGTACATTGGCCTTTGAAAAACTAGAAAACTTATACAATGAAAGAAGCCTCGGGAAAAAGATCAATAGAAATGATAATGTAGCAAGTAGGTTTGGTTACAAAATCCTTTTGGAAACATATTGTTTTTCCGACTTATAGGTTCCAATTATGTGTTAAGCTAGAGCCTAATTTTGTTGCTATTCCTTGAGCTATAGTAGCTTCTCTTATCCTTTCCACAGGTCTTCAACTAATGATGTCTATACTCACTTAGGAATCCATGAATATCCTTTGGTTCTTCTCCAACCATATTATGCAAACTAAAGATCCATATGCCATCCTAAATAGGTTAAGGTCCTTTTTTTAAAAAAACCTAATTTTCATATCCTAATCAATTATGTTGTGCCGCTGTGTGCTTTCATAATGTAGGTTATAGAGGGTCATTATCTAGTCCTATAATTTAGACGAGAATCTTTAGTTGAAGAATGTATGATATGTGGACTCAATTCCATCTTTGCCAATTTAGGGCATCTTCCTTGCTAGGATTAGGAGAATAGCTTACGAGATTATCCTTAACTATAGAAAAGCCCTTTAAAGCATGAACTGACTAGCTTCATTTATTTACAATTATGATAAATTCTACCTTAGAGTTTACAAAAATACTAGCTTCGATCAAATTAACTCTTGAAACTTGTATAAAGATCCTAACATATACCAATTTTCAAATTAGAAAGAGGCACTCATACTATTACTAATTTTGTACTTAAAAACGTAGTTTGCTAAGTCCCTTATCTTTAGGATATGTCTAAGAGTCCATAACATGATAGATTCAATTTTTTCTTCCTATACGCTATCACCCTTTAAAAAGTGAGTATGTAGCCATTTTACCCATAATAACTCTTTATACATGCATAGCTTCTACATCCTCTTGATTAAGAGAATTTTTTGCCATAACTCTACTAAAATTTACTCTAAGTTCCCCATTCTCTTTAGACAGATATAGATTGCTCCAGTTGATTTTTGTCTCCATTGTTTTCTCCTCCAACCATGACTATAAGAACTTCCTCGATAACTTTTCAATCAACTTCATTGACTACTTTGGAATTGCTAGGTGAGTACTCTAACATATATAGAGACTGCTTAGAATAGAGTTGAGTAATTGTAGCCTAGCCTACCCTAGCCTTATAAGAAAGGAATCTGTTGCATTAGGTACCAAGCCTTTAGTAAATAGAAAAAAAAGATTAGCTTGTAATATGAGAAGGATAACCTCTTTGTAGCTATTCCATAAACACTTGAAAATGAGTTATTAATGTTTGAAACCATTTTTAGTTTATAAGATCTCTGTTGCATTGCTTCTAGCTAAAATGAAAAAAGTAATTTTTGGAAGCATTGTATCTTAACCTTTATATTTCCTCGAGCTAATCTGATGATTTAGTGAAAAACTTTATAGATTCCTTTGTAGAACCACAAAGTAGAGTAAGTTATTTGCCAAAGATATATTAAAAATGCCTATCTTATTACTTTTTTAATGATAAACATGGATTCATTAGTACTATTCAATGTAAAATAGTCTAGTGAGTGACTCCATGCTTAGAGTGAACATATGTGGAGATAAATGGATTCGTGACCTAATTCCCTTTACAGCTTTGAAGAGTGTAGTTAATTCTCCATTGATTAGGATATAGTATGTAGGGGATGTTAAGTCGTCAATTTGTGCTTATTTTGTATTTAATTTTCCTTAATGTGTTGAAATTATTATTCAAAATTAATGGAATTGTATTCTAATTGTTCTTAGATGATTTTCAACACCTTAGAGATGCAATTGAATAAAAGATGCAAAAGAAATGAAGAAAATATGAAATTCTAGATTGATAGCAAATTCATGACTAGACGTAGCCATGTGTAAGGAGGGAAAACATCTGCATGCAAAATCTGATTCAAACCAGATTTGTTTTATCCAAAATCCTTATGATTTTGAATTTCAAATGTTGCCTTATGAATGGGGATTTACAACCTGAATATGGGGGGATAATATTGACTAAAGATCACTAGAGGATGGAGGAGAGAGAAGATTAGGACGGATTTTAAAAACGTAAACAGTACACGTTTTTATTGTTCACACATAAAATATGCTGGGTTTTTTTTCCTGGTTTTTACGTTTCTTCTCTGCAGCTCTTTTCTTATCAGGTTTTTCTTATTCTAGGCTAGAATTTTCGCATTTTTCATAAAGGACCAGGGATGGAGACTTTATGTTTTATTATTCTTTGATTTTCACTTTCGTTATGAGTAGCTAAATCCCTTTTCTTGGTTGAGGGGAACCGTGTTATCATCTATTTTGTGTGAGATGTTTCAATAAAGTTTGTTTTGTTGATGAACATTGAGTGTCTTCCGAATTATTTTTCTAATTGAATTGATTGATTTCTAGGTGCACAACTAGGGATTGATTCGTTCAACAGCTAGATTAATAAAATATGACGTTCAGTTTTATTAATCACAAGTATCAATTAGGATTACCTTCTTTATGTTAGAGTTAGAAATTCTAAGAAGACGTTCAGCTAGATTAATTGCATGTCGTATATGTATTATCTTGTTCATTGGTTTCTCAATTCTTAATGCTATCAATCAATTGAACTTACGACCGTATCTAGGTTATTAGTGGATAAGAATGCGTAGAATATATGTTTCTATTCAATTACACTTACGAGAAAACATCCCCCAATGAATATTTATTGATGAATTTAATTTTATATCAAGGATCTATTTTAGTGTGATAACATCGGTGACTCGAAACCAAGGTTTGTCTATTAAATTTTCAGATCCAATTACTTTTGTTAATTTCCAATTTTTTTATTCCTACATTCTTAATTTTATGTGAATTGAAACCCCCTTTCATTACTTTATTTTAGTTTTGAACTCGTAAACTCTTTGCTGCTAAAAATTTCTCGTGGGAATGATATCCACTCTCCACTACTACATTAATTTGTATTAACGAAAGTTGGTTTCTTTTTAATTTGGTTGCAGGAGACAGCAGTACTAGGGGAAGTAACATATTGTCTCACTCAATTAATGCATTTGTCAAGAAATGCCCAAGCTTCCATAGTATTGATCAAGCAACTCCTATTTAAGGAATCAAAAGTTTTAATGAAATCGATATTCAAAATGCAACTTTATTCTCCTTCCTCTTATAGTAGTTTTTAAATAAATTTTAGGCAATTAGTATATTGTCACTAATCATTCTTTGATGACTAAAAGCAATCTAACTAAGACTACTGATGCTCTTAAGGCCAACAATGTGAGAATGAGATGGATTGTGTCATAAAGAATCTTGTATCTTCATTGAATGGGATAACCTTATCAATTGTACCTAACTTCCTTTTGAAGTAGTTAAAAACCAAATCTTTCAATTGTTATTGATCCTTTATAATAGTGTTCTCTAGTGTTTGTACGGATAAAATTTTGTTAACATTTTTCTTAGAAAGATAATAATATAGAAGTATTTCATATTCTTGTATCCATCTTTTAGCTAATTGATTCTTGAATTTTGTTTTATCAAAGAGTAATAAATCTCTAGTGTTTCAATTATCTATTTAAACCTGTTCATTCAAGTAGTTTAAGAGCATCATTTACTGATTGTGTATTATAATAGGATTAACTCTCAATTAGTCATGTATTAAGTTAAGAGAGGCTAGACTTTCTTGTTTGTCTATTTCTGTAGTTCTGAAGCAATTCTTATTTAGTCGAATTGGTTACTTGTTGACATCTTTTAGATTTTGTAAAAATTTGTACCCTTTATAATCTTACCATTGGGTGTTCTATCTTATTATAGCTTTCTTTATTTTTAGAACCTCAAAAAGATAGTTATTAAACTTGAAAGGGACATTCCTTATAGTTATTAAGCTTGAAAGGGACATTCCTTTTCACTAATTTCTCATTTAAGCAAATTTCAATGTGTGTGTAATCAGAGCAAAGTGTATTACTAAATTGTGAGCATAGTTGCTAGGATATGTTATCATCTTAGACAAGTAAATAAGGCATTTGTCAAGATTCTTTTGTAGAAATCAGCTGCCACATTAGTTATTTTAAATGTAGTACCATCGTATCAGTTACACCGACACTACTGATGTATCTTGTGAATCCTAATTATCATTATTCATCTTAGATCTTTGTAGATACACTTCCTATGTTAGTAGATAGCAGTTAAATTCATATGCCATCAACTAAGGTATAAAGAAGCCTGCTTGCATAGATATAAAATCATCCTTTAGTGTTTTTCTCTTATGCTTTAGGTTAGTAGCATATGTTATAATGATATGAATTTGAGTTTGGATGTCAACTAGAGAGACTTGAAAATTGATTTATTGATTAGAGAAGCTTAAATTATGTAAGTGCAAGAAATTTGGATCAAGTAGATAATAGTGAGACCATTTTAGTGAAAATTATGATTGCTCAGTATAGTCCATTACTTATCCAAAAACCACAAGCCCTTTAAAATTAGGTGCTCTTTATTTTGGTTTCAAGTAAACCAAAAAAACCAAACTTCTTCATTGTTAGGAGATCTTTCAGAAATTGTTGTTTATTAGCATTATTCAAACCCCTGACATTCTATGTTATAATATTCATTATTAAAGAGAGGAATTGTCAAACACTTTCCTAAATTTTTGAACAGGTTTCTTAGTGGTCCCAAACTTTTTTTAATCCATTTATAATCATAGTAATTTCTAAAATTGAATCTTTTTCTAAAGTCTCTACTTATTTGAGTGTTTCTTTTCCTTTGCTAGGTTGCTTATTTCCACCAAATTTTCTTATATATTCATCTCTAGATTTTCTTTTGCCAACTCATTAATTCTTCCATTATCATCTACATTTTTGTCAAGGACATTAGTAGAGTTACCTCTCCCTTCATCCTCAAAATCCCTCCCTTCTTGGTACTCTAGTTGTCAATATTGTCATTTGATCCATATTTCTCTTAGTTGGTTGTTTGGAAGGTTACACGCGCTAAGTTTTACTATTTATAACTTTGGTAAAATCCGCAAGTGTACATGTTGTTCGTATAGTACCTAAGGTATTGATCCCACGAGGAAGCCTAATCTAGTCCTAAAATCTAAGGTTGTACTAAAATTGCAATAATTCAAATCAAAATAAACTAATATAGAAATAAATCAATCAACAATTAATTCAAGAATTGAGTTGCAGAAATCTAATTAAGAAAATAAATCACACAAACCAATCCAAACACTACCTAGAAACTACCGAGTGAGAGAAAGGGGATTTTGATCCAAAATTAACAAAAACCAAATTAATTGTGAAATTATCAACTTAATGGGTCTAGACGATCCTAGAGTGAATTACTCTCTCTCGAATTATAATTCTTAACCCTAATTTAAATTATGGAATCGCGATCTCTTGATTCACGATTGAGCCAAAACCTAAATTAGTTCTAAAATTATCCACTAACCTACCGGGAATCTATGCTCGATCTCTCATTACACGACTCTACCAGTTTGATTTAATCCTTTACTTATCAATTCACCTAACTCTTGTTAGCCCAAATTGATTATTTTCCCTTAGCTTGCCCTATCAGTCTATTGCCAAGTTAGTAATAACATAAATTAAATCACAAGTAAATCAATAAAAAACCAATCAATCTAAATTTTATTAATATCAAAAATCAAGATCCAAAGGTGAGTATAAACACAAACTCAACATTCAACATAATATATTCTCAACACCTATTTCAATTCTATATATGAATAAAACTGAAATAAATGGAAAATACTTAGGAACGGAATCAGGGAGACGACAACAGCAGGAAATCACTTGTTTCGGGAAGTACGTCGCGTCAAGCTCTTCTCCGTGTTTCTCTTCCTTTGTCTCCTTCCCCAACCGCTCGATTTCTCGCTAGGTTTTTCTGGGATTGGATCACATGAGTGCTCTCTTTTTTAGACTCTCCAAGGCTGCTTCCTCTGACTTGTAATGTTCTATTTATCCTTTTGAGGCTCTAGGTCAAAGTCAGGGTCGAAATGGTCCAAAAAATCTTCGGAAACTTAAATTTTTCTATTAGATAAATACAGGCCATGATCGTGGCCCTGCCTACCATGATCGTGGCTAGTGCCCTAACCTTTCTGTCACGATCGTGGCCCCATGTGCACGATCATAGCCTGACTTGGAGGCTTTCTGTCACGATCGTGCTCCATGTGAACGTCGTGGCCTGGCTATTGCTGGCTTGGCCTTCTCTGTCATGATCATGACCTGCTGTGCCATGATCGTGGGCTATATATTTGGCCCAAAACTCTTTGAATCTTCTCCGTTCTTCACCGTTTACCTTGAAACACTAACAAATGCATCACGGTACCTCAAAAACATAACATTTAAGCTCAAAGACTTAATCTAACCCATAAAAACTCTAAAACACACAAACTAACATAATTAAACCCTAAATGCACATACACCATTTAAATTCACACTGAATAAATAACGAATTCAACCCTAAAACATCATGCAAATGACAACTATCATTGGTATCCAAACTGTATATTGATATTTCATCTTAGTTCTCCATTGATAACTTAAAGATATTAAATCTTTCACAAGTTTTCCATCTTCATTTAGTTTCATTATTCTTAAGCATAACTCTTTTTCCATGTCATCTTCAACACATATGTATTGATAAGTGTAAATTGCATCATGTTTTAGGGCATGGTTTGATATGTCTTTAGTTGATAATTCAATCATTTAGTATATGATTAGGTTAGAATTGTGTTAGTTTGTTAATTATTTATGTTTTAATTGTTTTAAGGGTTAGTACAAGTTTTTGAGTGTAAATATTATGTTTCTGAGGTACCTTGATGTGTTTGCTAGTGTTTTAGGGTCAACATCAAAGAATGAAGGAGGTTCAGAGACATTTAGGCCAAAACAACGACCCACGATCGTGGCTTATCAGGCCACGATGTGACAAAAGGTTTAGGTTTGGCCCACAATCGTGGCGTACATGCCACGATCATGACAGAAGGCTTAGATGTGAGACACGATCATGGCCTATATAGGGCAAACGTATAAACACTCACAAACGTCACGTCTCGAGGGAAATTTCGGACCTTTTGAACTCCACCCTAGGGTGACCCAAAACATAAACAAGTATAAAAAGAACATAAAGAGGCAGAGAAAAAAAGGGAGCTTTCGTGCAACCACTATTGAAAACCCTAAAGAGAGAAAGAGGAAGAGGAAGAGAAAAGAAAGAGAAAGAAGGAGGAAGAAGAAACGGTCTCAACGTGCTTCTCAAATCAGGAGTTTTTTCGATGTTGCTACCTTCCCAGGTCGTCCATTATAAGTATCTATTTCCTTTTCGTTTCAATTTTATTATTGTATAAATTTGGGATGAATTTTATGATGATAAATAGTAGAATGATGATGATGTTCTAACTTTTTTTGGGATTTTATTTTGATTTAATGATAATCTAGTCGATTGTGTTATTTGGATGAATGTTGTAATTTAATTACATTCTTTCATAATTCGGTAACAAAATGAGAGGGTGGATTGAATAGAAATCGTGACAAATCGTGTTGGTAATTGTACAGAGAGAGATCCCGTGTGATATTCCAATAATTTATTAGAGTGCTTCAGATCTAATTAGGGTTTTAAATAATTTGTGAATTGAGAGAATGCAAATTTCATAATCCAATTAGGGTTTATAAATTAGGGTAATGGTTATAACTCAAGAGAGAGTAATCAGCTCTAGGATCGTCTAGAACTAACACCCCATTAACACATAATCAGCTAGGTTAGCATTAATGATAAGTAAAATCCCCTTTCTTATAACTTCGTAAATTTCTTTGGTTGATTTCCATTGTGCGTGCTTATTGCTCAAATGTTAATTATTTCATGTTTAATTTGTGAATCAAGTGGTTGAATTCAATTCTCGTGATTACTTTATGTTGCATTGTTTATGTTGAGTTTCATATATTATTGACCTTAGATCTTAGGATTAGATTAGTCCCCTTTCTCGTTGGATCGACACCTCTTATACTACAATCATGATCAGTGCATTTGTAGTATTTGAGGGCTTATAAATTTTAAAGATCGAATGCAACGATCAAGTTTTTAGTGCCGTTGTCAGAGAAGGTGAAGATTAGTTTAGTTCTTTTAGTCTAAGGCATTTTAGTTAGTTTAAGTTTTTATGTTCTTCCCATTCTTTCTATGTGTGTCCATGCTCTTGTATGAATGAAAGAGTTACAAGGAGTTCGAGTCGCATAGCTGAAACTATAGAGTTTGACATCACTCATCTAGAAAGTTCAATTAGAAGAGCTCGACCTGAAGAAGAAGAAGAAACTGCAAGAGCAACAATGGCTGAGGAGTTTCAGTAAGATTTGGATCAAAGAGCGAACCAAGGGCATCAACTGAGAACCCTTATGGATTTCATGAGACCGGGCTTCAAGGCAATCAATTTGTAACTAAGCCACCTGGGCAAGCAGCCTTCTTTGAAATTAGCCCTCCTAAACATGTTTCAAAAAAATGTGCAATTTTATGGATTAACAAATGAAGACTCGAATGCTCATATTGTCAATTTTCTTGAAATTTGCTATCATAAGATGTTGGAGGATGCTATAAGAATTATACTCTTCTCTTTTACTTTAATGGATAGAGCAAAAGCTTGGTACCATTTCCTCAACCCGAATAATGTCACCATTTGGGACCAATTAGTTTGTGCCTTCTTAAATAAGTACTTTCCCCTTACCAAGACTAAGAAGATTATCAAAGAGATCACAAACTTTCAGCATAGTGATGGGGAATCGATTTATGAAGCGTGGGAATGATACAAAGACTTGCAAAGAAAATGTCCAGACCATAACCTAACTAAAGAATTTCTTTTGTAAATATTCTATAATGGAGTAACCCTATATACGAGAGGCATAATTGATGCAGCTTCAAGAGGATCGCTTATGAGGAAGATAGTAGATGAAGCAGAAGAGCTGTTAGACGAAATGGTGAGTAATAACTGTTTATGGACGAATGAGCGGAGCAGACAATCCATAAATCTCCATGAGCAAAAACGAGTTGTAGCTATGGATAAAACGACAAATATGTAGGCTTAAATTGATAATTTAAATCGACAGCTAAACAATATGAAGGCTTCATCCTCAAATATAGTAAAAGTTATTCAGCTGAAGTGTAAGCTTTATGGGCAGATGGATCATGATATAGTCGATTGCTTCTTAATGAAGGCTAATGGATTAGAGTAAGTAAACTATATAGGAACTCAATATAGTCGAGAAGGGGGAAACAATCCTTACTTCAACACATACAAGCCTAGGTGGAAAAATCACCCAAACTTCTCTTGATCAAACAACACTGGAGGACAGTTTAGACCTCACGGACCACCAGGTTTCCAATAAGACAAATTGAGCTCGATGGAACTCAAACTAGACAAAATTTTAGATAAAATTAAAGGAATGGAAGAAGCACATAAAAGGTTGGAAGGAAAGTTTGAGCAAGTTACAAAGAATCACGCCTCCTCGATACATAACCTAGAAGTCCAAGTAGGTTAATTGACATCAACAATAGCGACCCTAAATACAGGAACCCCTCCAAGTAACACCGAATCTAATCTGAGTGAACGAATTATGGCCGTTATATAAGCAAATGAGGAGGAATCACACCAAGCTGAAGACAATGAAGGGAAGGACAAGAATAAGGTTGATAAGAATGTTTTTCGAAGTGAACCAATAATTAAAAACAACCTAGATGCATCAACATAAAATTCCCTTCCCATTTTGGAATAACGAAAGTTAAATCCATTCAGGGACAAGGGCAAGGCAGAGTTGCAAGAGAATAAGGAAGGCTCTCCACTAAAGAAGTACCAACCCAGATTCCATTCCTGATCAAAGCTTTGAGGAAATCAAAGGACGCTAAGCTGAATGAAGTGGTAGACATTATCGAACAATTGGAAGCATGACTTACACTAATGGAATCAATAAGGGGAAAGTTGGAAAAAGAACTGGAGGAAGAAAAGAAATTGGCGACACCACCAAAGAAGGAGGATGTAGGGGATTTTTATATCCCCTGTATTATTAAGGGTGTCAAAATAAAGAGAGCCTTTTCTGATTTGAGAGACAACATAAAAATTATGTTGTATTCTTTATATCAGAAGCTTGGGTTCATAGAGATAGCCCCCTCCATGATATTGGTAAAAATGGTAGATAAATTAGTTCATTGACCAATGGGGATCATATATGATGTACATGTTTGAGTGGAAAAGTTCACCTTCCCCATAGACTTTTTCATACTGGATATAGAAGAAGACACGAAAATCCCAGTTATCTTGCAGCGGCCAGTTTTGGCCACTACTCCATCAATTATTGATGTAAATGGGGGTGAGCTAATTCTAAGGGTAGGAAAGGAACAAGTATCTTTCACTGTAACTAAGAATGAAAAAAGTCCTCTCCAACCTATGGCCATCATGAAGGGAACAGATCTTGGTGGAGAAAAAGTGAAGAATGATGATCAAAAGTGTTCCCTGACAAAGAATAAACCTCACAAAAGAAGGAGAAGGAAGAATAAAAAAAAGGAAGGAGGTGGCATAAGCAACCAGGTGGTGCACGTACATTTTATAAGATTGACAACCGAGTCACCACCGAAGGATTCTCTCAAACTACCTTGAGTAAAGAATAGCATCAAGTTAATGACGTTAAAAGTAGCACTGCATAGGAGGAACCTATGGTTTTAAATTACCAGTTATTTCATTGATTTTTGATAGTTTGAACTCTGTAGTTAGGTTGTTTCAGTTCCAAATAAATATTGTGCAAGAGTAGGGCATTAATTTTGATAAAGATGATTAGAAAGGAAAGTGTAATGAGGTGATATTGCTAAAAAGAAGTAGGAAAGGATCCCAAGGGGTGTGTTAAAAAAAAGTGAAATCATTGCAGGCCATGATCGTGGCCTCAAGGTAAATTTGTCCACGCAATTTTCAGCTGAAATTTTTACCATTTTACCCTTCCTTCACCTATATATTCATTTCCTACTTCACTTTTTTGTTCACTTTCATTTTAACTTTATCTCTCTAAGTTTAGAACCTCCAAATGCTCTCACTTATCCATAAATAACATCCAAATTTCCACATTATTCCAACCTTCACCTACTTGCAGTCCATTATGTCGCGCATTAAGTAGTTAGCGAAGCGCAACCAATCATTGGAAGAAATCAAGTCTCAGGCCGAGGGTGAAGGAACAGGGTGGCAGATTTTAGAGCACCCTTCCTAATCTACATAGAAGAGGAAGGTATTCAATTCCAATCCCTTATTGTTAAACAGATACTAATCCCAGAATACTTTGATTTTACTACGTTTGATCGGCTAGAATTTCGAGATAGGGTTGAGAATTTAGTAGAAAGAATTCAGTGGAGCAAGTTTATACACCTTTAACATCTTGTCTACAAGGAGCTCACCCTTGAATTCTTTACTTCCCTTCAGTTCGAACCCAGTAATCCTAAGGAAATGTGGTTTACATTGTGAGGACAACCTTATGAGCTAAACATTAAAATTATGTGTGATATTTGCAGTTTCCATGAATCTTCCATTGTCGATCAACACGATGACTTTCGTGCTTCCTACTATTGGAATGAGCTCACTGGGTTGGAGCGGTTCGACACCAAGAATGCCCACAACAACATGATACGAAGCCATGAGCACTTGTTGGTACATAAATTCATGTGTCAACTAGTTTTTGACAAATTAGAAACTAACAAATGCTCAGTGAAGGAACTTTTTCTGTTGTGGTGTATGGATCACAGCATCTCAGTGTGCATATCCATATATGTGCTGAATGCTATTATTGTGACTCTATGTAAGAGGAGCAACAATTTGGGGATGGATTACTTGGTTTTCTCCATTCCTGAGTACTATAGTGTAGATTGTGGTGCTTTAATCGTCTACCTCTTTGATTTTCTAAATCACCATCACTTATGGCATGCTGAAATCCTAAAGTCTCATAACATGAAGCTTTGGGACCTAAGCCAAAAACCTTATGTGAAGATCAAGTCCAGTCAGGCAAGTTCTAGCACAGTGCCACCTCAGCATGCAAAAGAAGACTTGACTAGTAAGGAGTCCGAAGAGGGAGAAGACACATAAGAACCTAGTTGGAAGAAAGTGCTTGATACAATCTCCGCTAATACCAAAACAATTACAGACACACTTATGAAAAACTCTAGAAGGATGAAGGAGATGGCCCATACACAACGACGTCAAAGCCAGGATATATGCCAGATTTATTGATACTTCGAGGCTCAAGGCATCCAACTGCCACCTTTGACACTATCCCTGCCTCCATCACTATAAGGTTTTATTTTTAACCCTTTTCTTTTACATTTAGTTTTTGTTTTATTTTATTTTATGTTACTCCTTTTTGTTTGTTTGTATGTCACCTTCTAACATTAAGGACAATGTGTTGTTTAAGTATAGGGAGGGTTATGTGTTTTACTTTGAGTGCGAATTTTGCATATTGTATGATAGGTTGCATATTGTGAATTGTATGAATTTGTCAATGGCTTAGATGGAATGAAATCGATTTAGTTTTGAACATAATCTATTCGGTTGTGAAGAGTCATTAACTCGCAAAATTAGTGATTTGAGTTATTTGGCTAAAATATACAATTTAATTAGGATTTAGTGTTAGTTTATCACCCTATAAGTTTTCACATTCATTCATAATTTTAGGTCTTTCGACTAAGTAGCTTAACTAGTATTTTTTTTCATGAAAATGAATAGCTAAAGCAATAAGGTAGACATTAATTTTTTTTGTAATTTTAAATAGCTTCTAACATACCACTCTCATAGAGCATATGCCCGAACGTACTGACTAATATTCGAGAACATACTCTACGATGATGGCACGTTAAGATGATCGAATCAAAACATTACAAAATTTTCAAGCATCAAACATATCTTCAGCAAACCAGTAATCATTTTTGGCCTATTTCATTTACAAACATATCCAATCATAAATGTCATTGCACCTTAGAGTTCATAAATACATTGTACAAAAGTTGAGAAATACCATTCTTGATACAAAAATAATTGAAGACGTGTGCAGGTATAACTGATTCCAACCACTAGCTCATATCCAAATGAAGTAACTACTTCAACTAGACTTACTAGGTCTCTCTCTTATACCTGAAAATCAACAATATAATTTTGATGAGTTTTGCGAACTCAGTGAGTGAACCATCATCGATGTGCTTACTCATATCAAAACACAAAGACAATACACAATCTAATTCACAAAAAAATCATATCATCAAATATTGAATATCACGTCACATTTCATCATGCTTTAGCCGATACAACATATGTACAATAATTCGCATCACTATTTTAGAACAATCCAAATAATTCATTTCAAACATTCATATGATACATATCAAGTTGTATATGCAAATGCACATGTGACTCATTCATTTTTAATTTGTTGTGATCGAGCGCCTTTTTGTTGTGCTGTATCTATTGTAGATACTGAGCTCATTAATAACTAAGTAGTGGCTCTTTATGCGCATTTATGAGCTTTAAGCTCTTTTCACTAGTCACTCTGGTCATAACTCCTTTATCTGATCATGCATATCAATGTGATGAAATTCATCATTTCACAAAATATGCCATCAACATCTTTCATTCATGGTGCACAGTCATTTTCACATATTCATCGGATCCAGGTCTGGCATTCAACATTTCGTTGAGTACACATATTTTTCCTGATTTAAATTCAATTAGGAAAACTCGTAATAAAATCTCAATTATCAAACTCTTGGGACCATAAATGTCCGGAATTATCTTAATCGCATCAATAACAATTTAATAGATGAAATTTAAACAAAAACAAATCAATCCTAGTAAGAAAACATCTAGGTTGACTTAAAGTATGCTCCAGATAAGCTATTGCCTTCATGATCCAGCAATGTCTGGACGTTGACTATCAACTTTTGTTTCTATCTTCAAGCAATACACACATATTTCACGTTGTCAATCGTATGATTATTCAATCATTCATATTTAGATATAACATGTTTCAATGCATGCTTAATTGAATTTTTTCGGGTATGTATCCTTATTCACAATTCTTAACTAAACTTATACGCTTTTAGATCATTCACTTTATATCTTGTATACTTCCATTTTGCAATTAGCCTTATACCTTAAGTAAACTTGATTATTCTAATATCATTAATCATATATTCATCAATCCTTTTCTAGCATTAACTAATCACACAATATCCCAATTCTCATTCATTCATTCCTAATGCATCATTCATATCCTTTGGATCACATTTGTATTCATAAGAACACTTTCATTTCTTTAACACTTATAAATTCCAAACTTTTGATACATTGATATCGAACAATCTTTTCTTAAGTTATAACATCAATTAACAACCTAAATATATCAAACACTTTAATCAACTAATCCAACATCAAACTAGGTTCATTTTAAGCCTCAACCAAGTCTAAACGCACCACAGTAAACCATTTCCTTCAATATTTTTCCATAGTTTAACACTTACCAAAACATCTTCTTCATAGTTTATTAATTATACCTCAATTCCTCATCATTTTCACCTAATTCCAATTCAAAATCATCTATATAAAAATTCATAAACTATTGTTTATCATGTACACAAAAACAGAACACACGTGTATCCCTTCATTCATCAATATGCTAGCACTTATTAAACACCATTTTCACTATCAATCCATCCTTAAACAATTATCATAAATGTTTATATTAAAACAAGCCATAAAGAACAATATGTTACTTACTTGCTCAACTCTAAAGCTTCCTTAAATCATCAAGTAGCCTAGGCCCCCAAGCTTGCACGACCATCACCATTATAAGGTGGAATAGGTTGGGTTTTCATCAATAAGGTGAAGACAGCTAGATATTGTAGTGATAAAGTGAAGGATTGTGGCAAAAACTCAAAGTCGTGAGTGTGAGGGTGAGAATGTTGTGAATGAGATAAGAAAGAAGAAGAAGAGAGCATGTAAGCAAAAAGTAGAAATGAAAGATGGTCTTTCAAGCGTGTATAACATGTGGGTTAAGTCTGTGGCAAGTGTTGTGACACTTCTCGTGACACTTGTCACATAATGAGCCATGCTATATGTCTTCTACTTATGGTACCAAATGTCACTTAATAAATAGTCTATGTGTTATTCAATTTTCAAGCCGTTTGTCACCCAATTATCTAGGCCATTTGTCACTCAATCCTAATGCCACAAGTCACTTATTTCTACTACTATGTGCCAATTTGTCTTGCTACTTGGCATTTTTCCTAGTCCAAAAATACACATTAATTCATAAATCTCTCAATTGTAACAATTAATTCTAGGTTACTAATTATAATCCATCAATCTTTGTCATTGGTAAACCAAAGTACAAGACATTGGAAATGCACATTCATATCACATTCATTATGCTCAGTCATTTATCACATTCATCTTAGTTTCATACCATGGAATATGTCAATTGAGTGCAAATTTTCCAACTCACATCTCATATGTGTATGCTAGTATTATGCATTTGAATACAATTATAAAAATCATGTCATAAATGTACCAAATTCATTCTATGTGATGCCACTCACGTGACTCAGTAGTCTAATATTTTAAATCATTCAACAATCTGAGAGACGAGATACTACATAACAATTCTGCTGGCCTTTTGGGTTATGAATAAAGCTAGTAGCCAGTTGAGAATGTGATGTAGTCGAGTAACTGGATCGACAAGCGTTACAAATGTGTGCCTTCCCGTCAAAAGGCTATAATAATGTTCCAATCAAGCAACTTAATAAAAACATGACTTAGTCGAGTAACTGGATTGACATTCATCACCAATGTTTTCCTGTGTGTAAAGGGACTAGGTCCATGTCCACAAAAAGGTAATAAAAAAGAAATTTTCTAAAAAAACCTACCAAACTTGTAAGTAGTTTAACTTTTCATGAAAATATACTTAGGATTAGTTACAAAGTTTGAATGACCAAATAATTATTAATGTGTGTGTACAATTGAAAAGGGTGAATAAAATTAACATTTGGGTCTTGATTAATATGTGTATTTAGTCAAGAGCTCCTAGAAGGGGATTTTGCATGTTAATGATTTGGAATAATTTGAATGGTTGTGTTTAGAATTAAATTTATTTCATGAAGTTAAAGATTGCCTCATTATTGCATTATGTGCTTTGTGATTTTGTGGTATTTGTTGTTTTGTTTGCTTGAGGACAAGTAAATGTTTAAGTGTGGGGATGTTGATAAATGTAAATTGCATCAGGTTTTAAGGCATAGTTTGATATGTTTTTAGATGATAATTCAATAATTTAGTATGTGTTTAGATTATAATTGCGTTAGTTTCTTAATTATTTATGGTTTAAGTGCTTTAAGGGTTAGTACAAGCTTTTGAGCTTAAATATTATGTTTTTGAGGTACCTTGATGTGTTTGCTAGTGTTTTAGGGTCAACATCGAAGAATAAAGGAGTTTCGGAGACATTCGGGTCAAAATAAGAACCCACGATCATGGCTTATCAGGCCAAGATCGTGACAGAAGCTCCAAGTTTGGCCCACGTGCCACGATCATGACAAAAGGCTCAGATGTCAGCCACGATTGTGACTTTTGTTAGGCAAACGCATAGACACTCATAAACATCACATTGCAAGAGATTTTTCAGACCTTTCGGACCTTGGAAAAACCCTAGGGTGACCCAAAACATAAAAGAGTATAAAAAGAACATAAAGAGGTATAGAAAAAAGGGAGCTTTCCTGCAGCCACTATTGAAAACCCTAAAGAGAGAAAGAGGAAGAGGTAGAGAAGAGGAAGAGGAAGAAGAAGGAAGAAGAAGTGATCTCAACGTGCTTCCCAAATAAGGAGGTTTTCTGATGTTGCTGCCTTCCTAGATCGTCCATTTTAAGTGTCTATTTCCTTTTCATTTCAATTTTATTCATGTATAAAGTTGGGATGAATTGTATGATGATAGATAGTAGAGTGATGATGATGTTTTAACTTTCCTTCAGGATTTTATTACTAAAGAACTAAACTAATCGCCTCCCTGACAATGACACCAAAAACTTGATCTCAGGTTTCTGATATGAATGAGTTTTAATATTTTAACCTTGATATTTTGTAAGCGCACAGGTCGTTCGTATTATACCTAAGATGTCGATCCCACGAGGAGGGTTAATCTAATCCTAAAATATAAGGCCAACATGATTCACAATAATTCAGAATTAACAAAACTAAGAAAATAATTTATTTCAATCACGTACTCAAATTCAAGAATCAATTGCGAACTAATAACAAAATAGCAGATGCAACACCCAATCAAGAGTTAACCTAAAGAACTACCAAATGGAGAAAGGGGAATTTTACCTATCTTTAATGCTAATATAATTGATTATGTACTACTAGATTACTTGTTCTAGATGGTCCTAGGTTTGATTACTCTCTCTCAAGTTATAACCATTAACTCTAATTAATAAACCCAAATCAGATTATGGGAATTGCAATCTTAAGATTAATAATCTATTCAAAACCCTAATTAGATCTGAAGTTGTCCAAAATCTACTGGGAATCCTATTCAAGATCTCTCTTCGCACAAATTACCAATTTGATTTAATTCTTGTTCTATTAAATTACCTAACTTTTGTTAGCCTAATTTAATGATTTTAATTTAGTTCACCCTCTCAATTTATCACCAAATTATGCAAGTGTAGAATTTAAATCACAATTAATTCAATAAAAACACAATCAATCGAATTTCAGTAAATCAAGAATAAAACAACCCAAAGGAGAGTTTAGACATTCCTTAACATTCAACAATCTTATTCATCAACGGCTATCCCAATTCTATACATTAATAAAATTGAAAACAAAACTGAAAATACGATTGTAGCAGATGAAGGAGGTAGCAACGACGGGAAACCTTCTTTTTTGCGAAGTACTTCGCGTAGGCTTCTTCTCCACGTCTCTCTTCCTTCTTCTCTTTCTCAATCTCTTGATGCACTCTCTCTAGGGTTTCTCACTTGGTGGATGATGCAAAAGCTCTTTCATTTTGTTCTATTTATGTTCTTTTGTATTTAAGGTTAAACTAGGTTTTGCCCGGGTCCGAAAGGTCCAAAAAATCACTTAAAATGTGAAGTTTAAAAGTGCCTGCGCATCTACCCAGTACAAGACATGACTGTGGCCCTGCAGGCCATGATCGTGGCCTACATCTAAGCCTTTTGTCACGATCATGCACTATCAGGCCACGATTGTGGGACATTGATTTGGCTCGAAAGTCTTCCAAAACTCCTTCGTTCTTCGATATTGACCCTGAAACACTAGCAAATGCATTAAAGTACCTCAAAAACACAATATTTAAGCTCAAAAGCTTATACTAAACCATAAAACACTTAAAACATAAATAATTAACAAACTGACACAATTCTAACCTAAACACATACTAAATGATCAAATTAACAGCTAAACATATATCAAACTATGCCCTAAAATACGATGCAATTTACACTTATCAGCAATGCATTCAGAATCATTGATATTTATTTATGGAAATGAAACAACTTTAATTGCATAATAGTTTAAATCTACCTTAAACATGCTAATTTATGGTCATTAGCTTGGCCTTGTATCATTGGAAACTTAGCCGAGATCAATTATGAGCAGCTTGCTTCCACCCTTTTCATTCAACATCAGTTTTGTAGCATGTAAGTAAGCTACATATTGCAAAAATGATCAGAAGGACAATATTTATAAATTATGAAAACCAATTAAACTCAGTAATTTTCTTTTTCTGAGTGAATTGTCAACAAAATAGGGAATAACAAAACTTATTGAATCTTCCATGGAATCCAGTAATTTGCCCGATGAGAGGGTGAGTTATTCTTTTCTTGGTTCTTTCTCATTCGCCCTTATCTACTCTTCTTGTTTAGCTTCTTGAACAAAGGCTTCCATAGCCACTTCAAATTTGATGTCTGTTGTCATATGTTCTTTGTCCTCTCCTTCCTTTAAAGATTTGATCACATCAATTTTTCTAAATGAGTCACCCTCCTTCAGATTCTTTAATACATCATTAATGTTGAATGTCAATTAGTCATCACTAATCCAAATGATGAGGTTCTCTTCATGGACATCTACCCAATTTTTTTGATGTTCAAGTATGGTATGCCAAGATCTAAGGAATAATAGGGAGGGTTGTCATTCTTTTTTTCATCCTCTTTCTTCATCTCTTGGTCTTCTTTAAGATGGGGTTCAACTTGACTTCCCACTGGTTTTTCTTGCTCTTCCCTATTTCTAACTATGATAGCCTCATATTGCTCTCATTAATGTAATTCCATATTACTCAAGGAGTCTTCTGCACTTCTCTTACAAAATTCACGAGAAAGCTATCTCACTTAAATCTCCAGGTTGTGAATAGAAGAGGCATGCATGATTTTCCATTTCTTGATCAAATTGATCTTCCAGTCTTTTCCATGTCTGTTAGATTATCCATGATTTTGTCCAATTTGGAATCCTATGAATTGGACTCATCTTGCTGAAATTCTAATAAGTCTTGATATCCTAAGTGAGTACTTATATTATTAGAATAATAAAAATCTTGGTGGTTCTGCCACCCCGAAGTGTACATGTTCATATAAGAATGATGATTCTCCTAACTAAATTAGGGCTCATTGAAATCTACAAGATTCCTTTGATCCCTATAATATATATCCTTTATGATCATTCTTTTGATAACTTTTTGATATCTAATTTTCTGGATTCTCCATCATTGCCTTGTGATGTCCAAATCATTGTGTTTTCGACTTTTCACCTAAACTTCCTACATTTTTTCACAAAAGATGGTGAAAAAATCTTAGACTACAAGAATTAAACTAATCTACACCTCCTCGGCAACGGTGCCAAAAACTTGACCATGACATTCGAGCTTTAAAATTTATACCCTTTAAATGCCACAAGCGCATGAGTAGCAACTGTTTTATAAGAGGTGTCGATCCCATAAAGAGGGGGGAGCTAATCGAATTCTATGTTATCTAAGGCTAAGAAGATTGAATTAACAAAAATAATGTTGGACCCTGAATTTTTCTTAGAATTTATTTTAAATAAATAAGGAAGCATGAACTGAAAATTTGAATTCTTAGATTTAAAATTTTTTAGAGTTAGTATATGTGTTTGCATGTATTAAATGGAAATGCTAAAATAAAGCAAGGAGTTAGTAGGAATTAGATTAAATGTGGAAGGGTAAGTTTGGAAGATTAAAAGTTTGTCTTAAAGAAATAGCAAGAGAAGAGAAGAGAATCGTGCATAGTAAGAAAGAAAAATATAGAAAGTCGTAGAAGAAACTATAAGAAGAGAAGGAGAAATCGAAGCATAGAAAGAAGAAGAAGGAAAGAAAGAAAAAGGAGGAGGAAGAGGAAAGAAAAAAAAGGGTTTAGTTGAAAATTTTTAGGTATTCCCTATCTTTTCTTCTTGCTTTAATAAGAAGAAGAAGAAACTAGTGGAAGTAGGTTTTATGTCGAAAATGAAGAGAGAAAGAAGAGAACCAAGAAATTCGTTTTCTTAGATCTTTGTGGATTTCTAATTATATCTTAGTTCTTCTAGCCTAGATAAAGCTTATTTTTTTGGATAGTAGAGCTTTAGAGAATTTCTATTTGTATATGCTGTTTGAATGAAAAATATGTTTGTTTGAAGGGAATCAAGAATCTCGAAAGAAAGAGCAATATGGAGAACAAACTTAAGTTTCAAGTTACAAGTAAATAGGTGGGTAATACGTTTATAGTCGTTATGTTGATGAGCTGAATTATTTGCTTGTATGTATACCTAAATGCTTGTCTTTTTATCATTGTGAATGTGGGAAAAAAATTTGTGATTGATATCATGTTTTCTTTGAAAGACTTTATTGCTTTTGGAATTAATAATAAGAAGATAAACACAAATTGCCTAAAAATATGAATATGATATGAAATATGTAAGCATCGAAAATTTGTTTGTGTGGGCAAGAGAGATACCATTTCTTTCGTTACGTGTACGTTGACCTATAGCCTTCTCCCGGCTGCCCGCTTGAGGCATATGAGATTCGAAAAATGGACTCATTTCATTCATGACGTAAACTTTAGTTTCGCCATTTCGTTCTATAGGATTCTCTCAAGACATTATATGTTTGCATTTTGCTTTAATTTGTTTAACATGTTATATGACTGAATGCTATGTTTTGATGATTGAAAAATGCATGATTTGATTTGTGTAATAATATGTTTATCTATGAGCTTGAACTGTGGATAATCTGACTGTTATATTTAAATGTGATATAAATTTATGTATATGTTTGGTTGTGTATATGTGGTTCGTCGCTAATGGCTATAACCGTATTAACCACTAAGCTTCATAGCTTACCCCACTATTTTCCACTTTTTAGGTGAAGAAAAAGCAGATCATTAAACCTTGCAACTTTGACAAACTCCAAGAATTATTAATATCTTTTGTAATTAAGTTAGTTCGAATACCTTAGGTAGTCTTACAATCATGCATACGTGTTGTATTGTTTTTATATTATACCACTGTGCTAGCTCTTAATATGTAATTGAAGTTGTATAAACTCCGTAATATCTAAGAGATGAAACTTTATCTTCTGGAGAAATGAATGAAAGAAGGGTTGAAGAACTTCTTTTGTATATGTGCAGAAATTTCTTTTCTGTTACTGTCAATTATGATGGGAATAAATTGTTAGTTGATCAATGGCTTTTAAATAGGTTTTTCTGAAGCAATTGTTTTAGTAGGAGTCTTATATGTATGAATTATGTTTGTTAGATTTGGGTCTTTTGTTTTTGTAAGAATGTATATAGACAGCAGAAAGGAAAAAGGGGATGAAACTGTGTTCTAAATCTTTAATGAATAAACTGTAATGATCTAAGCATAATTAGACAAAATTGTCTTTATGAAAGTTGTATCTCCTTCTCTTAGCTTCCTAACGACATAAAGTTCATAATTTTTGGACTTCGAGATTACAAGTTAGGATGTTTTGAAGTAGGAGTGTGTGTAGTTGGGGTTGCACGATCGTGCATATGCACGATTGCGACAACCCCAATTTTTCATGTGCGCGATCACGATGAAACCCCACTATTCATAAAATGTTGCAATCGTATATAAGCACCACCATGACTCCTCTGGCTCATGCCAATGACTCCTTGATGTCACGGCTTTGACATTTTCAAATGCACGTCTTAGAATTTTTTTATTTGTTTGTTTGTTTATTTGTTTGTACTCCCACCGAGAAATTTAATATATATATATATATATATATATTTCAAAAGTTCCCCCAATTTTAGCACCTTGTCGCTGCGAAATAAGACCGAGACCCAAGGCTAACATCTTTAGTATCAGAGCCCACGATTTCTAAGGATTCCTAGGCTTAGAATATGTTATACTGTGAAATATATGATGTGTGATAAAGTGTTTGTATTGCTAAATTACTTGTTTGCATTGTTGAGTTTATTGATTGCATTAAGTGACATGCATATCATGCATACATGTAAGAAATAAGATTAAAATGAAAAGTAAGCTAAAAGATAATGTTTTATTGAAGGAGTAAAATGCCACCTCATAGAAGAACACAAGGAGTTTTGCAAGCATATGCTACACCTAATTCTCCACCAAGAGAAGAGAGTACTGATGAGTTGAGAGCCCCAGCAATTGTTGAGGTGACTGTAGGGTAGGATAGTGAGCCCTTTAAACCACAAATGCCTGAGTCATCTCTTCCTCAAGAACAAATGCCTAATCCGTTTGATCCTAGAATGTTCCAAGCCTTTGCTCAAGCTTTTGTTCATGCCATGGGCTACATGCCATCAACTTCTACCCCAGCACCGGCTAAAAAAGGAGACAATTTGATAAGCTAAAGAAGTATGGCGTAGTGGACTTCTATGGAATGACCAATCTAGAGGAAGCTGAGACTTGGTTGAGGAAGACATAAAGAATACTGGAACAGATGGACTGTAAGCATGATGAAAGAGTTGTGTTTGCTGCAAGTTTGCTACAGGGAGATGCCCTACACTAGTAGGAAGGTGTACCAGGGAATCAGACTAAATCGCTAGTGTTGACATAAAAGGACTTCTTAGTGGCTAACAAAAAAAAAATGTCTAAGGTGTATATCCAGCAGAAATGGAGGGAGATGACAGTGAGTGAGTATGAGCGCTGATTTACACAATTATCCAGATATGCAGCTGAGCTGATGATGTGTGAAGCAGCTAAGTGCCAAAGATTTGAAGCGGGATTGCATTTGGTCATAAGGGAAAAAGTGATTGTGCAAAATTTTTGCGACTTTCAATAGCTGGTAGAGGCTGCTTTGAGGGTTGAAAATGTGGAAAACATAAATAATGCAGTCAACAGAAAGAGGAAGGGAAGAGAACAGCTTAGCAGGGGAGGTAGTGCGTCTATGTTAGGAAGGAGTGCCAAGACTTTCCCTGCACCGTCTGAGGTTAGGAGCAGCGGTTCAAGTAGGCCCAAACCGATGAGAACCATTTCTCTTCAAGCCTCAACTATACGAGGTAGCAGAAAAGGAGAGGAGAGGAGAATAAGCTATCCTTTCCAAAATGTGACCATTGTGGTAAATTCTATAAAGGACACATGGATAGAGAGTGTCTGCAGTATGTTAGACAGGTGGGCACTCAAATGCAAGATTTAAAGAGGGCTGAGACTGTAGAAGTTAAGCCGACAACTGAAGTCGGCAGTTCTAGTGGAGCCAAGAAAGTAAATCCTCTAGGACGACCGAAGGGGCAAGTACTAGCTAGAGTATTTGCAACAATGAGGGTGGAAGCAGAAGCAGCTCCAGAAGTTGTGACTGGTATGGTTAAATTGTTTAATGATGATATTATTATTTTAATTGATTAGGGGTATACCCACTCATTTATTTCGTCAAGTATGATTATCCATGATAGAAATTTGAGTCCATTAGATAGTCCTTTGATGGTTAGTGCCCCGATTGGCCAGCATGTCATTATTAGTCAAGTTTATCGAGAGTGTGAAATATGTATTAGTGAGGTAAAATTAGTGGTGGATTCGATTTCAATAGAGATGAAGGGATTAGATGTGATTTTGGGCATGGACACCTTAGAAAAATATAATGCCAATTTGAACTGCAAATAGAAGACAATAGAGTTTGAAGTGGATAAAGGGGAAAAGGTGATGTTTGTGGGAGACGGGAAGGCAAACCCACCCAAAATCATTTCAGCTTTAACAGCAGAGAAAATGACGAAGAAAGGGTATGAATCATTCTTGGTATAGGTGTTAGACACGAAGGTAGTTGAAGAAAAATTAGAAAACATTTTTTTGGTCAAGGAATTTCTAGATGTCTTTCTGGAGGAACTACCAGGACTACCACTACCTAAAGAGATTGAGTTCACCATAGAGCTTCTTCCAGGCATGGCACCAGTATCAATTCCACCCTATAGAATCGCTCCGGTAGAATTGATGGAGCTTAAAGAATAGTTAAAAGAGATGTTGGAGAAAGGTTTTATTAGGCCTAGCTCTTCACCTTGGGGAGCTGTGGTTTTTTTTTGTGAAAAAGAAAGATGGGTCTTTGAGGATGTATGTGGACTATAGGAAGCTTAATCATGCCACCATAAAAAATAGATATCCTCTCCCACGCATAGATGATTTTTTTGATCAACTACAAGGAGTAAAAGTCTTCTCCAAAATAGGCTTGAGATCAAGTTATCATCAATTGAGAATAAAGGAGTCTGATGTGTTAAAAACTGCTTTCAGAACACGATATATGCATTTCAAATTCTTAGTTATGCCCTTTGGATTAACTAATGCCCCTGCAGCCTTCATAGACCTAATAAATAAAGTCTTTAAGCCTTTCCTAGACCAATTTATCATAGTCTTTATTGATGATATACTGGTTTATTCCAAGAGCGATAAGGAGCATGAAGAACATGTAAGGATTGCCCTGGATACATTGAGAAAGAAAGAGTTATATGCCAAACTTGATAAATGTGAATTTTGGCTAAGGAAAGTGGTGTTTCTTGGACACATCATTTCAAAAAAAGGAGTACATGTGGATCCACAGAAAACAGAAGCTTCCATTAGATGGGAAGCACCCAATAATGTAGCAGAAGTGAGGAATTTCTTAGGATTAGTCAGTTATTACAGACGATTCGTAGAAGTCTTTTCCATGATTGCAGCCCCACTTACGAAATTGAAAAAGAAGAGTCAGAAGTTTGTGTTGATAGAAGAATGTCAGAGGAGCTTTGAGGAATTAAAGAAGAAGCTTACAACTGCACCAATTCTGACTTTGCCTTCTGGTAGTGATGGATATACCGTATATAGTGATGCCTCGAGGAAAGGATTGGGGTACGTGTTGATGCAAGGAGATAGAGTGATTGCCTATAGTTCCAGGCAATTAAAATCCTATGAGATGAATTATCCCACGCATGATTTGTAATTGGCTGCTATAGTCTTTGCATTGAAATTTTGGATACATTATTTATATGTAGTCACCACCAAGGTATTTACAGACCACAAAAGTCTTAAATATTTGATGAGCCAAAAAGAGTTAAATTTTCGGCAAAGAAGATGGTTAGAATTATTAAAAGATTATGACTTGATGATAGATTACCTCCCAAGGATAGCTAACGTTGTAGCTGATGTACTGAGTAGGAAATCTACTATGGCACATGTGAAGACGATATATCTTCCTTTGTTGAAGGAATTAGCCAAACTGAAGGTGATGTTGAGGCAAGTCGAATTTGGTGGTATATT
>JAOQMS010000008.1:33460613-33474825 GCA_027563885.1 Erythroxylum longipes | reverse complement strand
TGGTACTGCTACATTGTGCAATGGTATTTACATATTAGATATGTGTAATCCAATTTTAAATATCAATGACAATAAAATACAAAAACGTGATAACTTAAAATCATCTTACTTGTGGTATTGTCAACTTGGCCATATAAGTGAGAAATGCATAACTAAGTTACATAAGAGTGGTTGTAACAGTCCTAAACCACCCGCTTACAGATATTGTCCGCTTTTGGGCCTTGGCTCAGCTAAGCCCTCACAGTTTTGCTTTTCCCCAGGAGAAAATGCGTCTATGAGGGAGAGGTATCCATACCCTTATAAGGTATACTTCGTTCCCCTCTCTAACCGATATGAGATGTCACATTCCACCCCCTTTAAGGCTCAACGTCCTCGCTGACATACCAGTTTGGGTACTGGCTCTGATACCATTATAACAGCCCTAGACCACCCACTCATAGATATTGTCAGCTTTGGGCCTTGGCCTAGCCAAGACCTCACGGTTTTGCTCTTCCCACACCTTGGAAAAATGCATCTTTGAGGGAGAGGTATCCATAACATTATAAGGCGTACTTCATTCTCCTCTCCAACTGATATGGGATCTCACCATCTACCCCCTTTTAGGGCTCAGCATCCTAGCTGACATACCAGTCTGAGTATTGGATCTGATACCATTTGTAATAGTCCTAGACCACTAGTTCACAGATATTGTTGGCTTTTGGGCGTTGGCCTAGTCAAGCCCTCACGGTTTTGCTTTTCCCCTAGGAGAAAACGCTTCTATGAGGGAGAGGTATCCATACCCTTATAAGGCATACTTCATTCCCCTCTCTAACCGATATGGGATCTCATATTCCACCCCCATTTAAGGCTTAGCATCTTCACTGACACAATGGTTCAGGTATAGGCTCTGATACCATTATAACAGCCCTAGACCACCTGCTCACAGATATTGTCCACTTTTAGCCCTTGGTTTAGCCAAGCCCTCACAGTTTTGCTCTTCCCACACCTTCGTAAAACGCATCTGTGAGGGAAAGGTATCCATACCCTTATAAGTCATACTTTTTTCCCCTCTCCAACCAATATGGGATCTCACAGTAGTGGCTTAGGGTCATTTGATTATAAATCATATGACACATGTGAATCTTGCTTGTTAGGCAAGATGACTAAATTACCTTTTAAAGGAAAGGGTGAACGAGCGAATGGGTTATTAGACCTAATACATTTTGATGTATGTGGTATGATGTCCATACATGCTAGGGGTGGTTTTATTTACTTCATTACCTTTAATGATGATTATTCACGATATGCGTATGTGTATATAATGAGATACAAGTCTGAAGCATTTGAAATGTTCAAATAATTTAGACATAAAGTAGAGAAACAACTGGGTAAAAGTATCAAGACACTTCGATCAGATCGAGGTGGTGAATATTTGAATGAGTAGTTTCTAGCTTATCTTAGAGATAATGAGATAATATCCTAGTGGACTCCACCTTACACACTGCAACATAATGATGTAGCTGAAAGAAGAAACCGAACCTTGTTGGACATTGTAAGGTTAATGATGGGCTTAATAAATCTACCAAAATACTTTTAGGGTTATGCACTCGAGACTGCTGTTTATATGACAAACAAAGTCCCTTCAAAAGCAGTTAAAGTTACTCCATATGATATATGGAATTAAAAAAAGCCCTAACTTTCACATATGAAAGTCTGGGATTGTTCGGTTTACGTGAAGCGGATTCAATCAGATAAGCTTGAAGTGAAATATGATAAATGTTTGTTTATAGGATATCCTAAGGAAACAATTGGATATAAGTTCTATAATGCTTTAGAGCAAAAGGTTTTTGTCTCAAAGCATGATATGTTTTTAGAGAAAGAGTTTCTTCTAAGAGAAGACGATGGGAGCAAAGTTAAACTTGATGAAGTTTATGATGCTCAAACAGACGCAGATCAACTGCCTAAACCTAAAATTGTTGTTTACAGAGATGAGACAATAGTTGAATCGTCTGACACACAAAATTTTTGTAGGTCAAGTAAGATATGTAATGTTCTAGAGAGATATGGATTTTTCATAAATGAAAAAAATGACGTATTACTCATGGAGGACGATGAGCCTACAACCTATGAAGAGGCTCTAAGGAGTTTAGAATATGAAAACTGGCTTCAAGCCTTGAAGTCTGAAATGGATTCCATATTTAAAAACCAAGTATGGACTTTGGTTGACCTACCTGAAGGGCTAAAACCTATAACGTGCAAGTGGATTTTCAATAAGAAAATCGACATGGATGGTAATGTGATTACCTATAAAGTGAGGCTATTTGCTAAAGGATATCATCAAAGAGAAGGAGTTGACTATGATGAGACATTTAGCCCCTTAGCCATGCTTAAATCCATTAGAATACTCCTAGCCACTACTGGTCATTATGATTATGAAATATGAAAAATAGATGTGAAGACGACTTTCCTGAATTGAAACCTAGTTGAGGATGTATATATGATACAACCTGAGGGCTTCATATCCAAATATGGAAAAAGGGTATGCAAGCTTCAGAAATTCATTTATGGATTAAAGCAAGCATCTAGAAGTTGAAACATCTGATTTGATGAGATAATCAAAGGGTTTAGTTTCTCACAAAATCCTGATGAACCCTGTGTGTACAAGAAGGTTAGTGGGAGTGCTATCATATTCCTTGTGTTATTTGTGGATGACATATTACTAATAAGAAATGATGTCTCAAGTTTGCAATATGTCAAATTTTGGTTGTCCTAGAATTTTGCATGAAAGACCTTGGAGAAGCAACTTTTATATGAGGAATAAAGATCTATAAAGATAGATCAAGGAAGTTGCTAGGTCTTTCACAATCAACATATATAGATAAAGTGATAAAGAGGTTTAGTATGGAGCAGTCCAAGAGAGGGTTTCTTCTTATGACTTACGGGATAAAACTCTCGAAATCTATATGTCCTAAGATGCAAGATGAGAGGACTTGCATGAGTATGATCCCATATATTTCGACAATAGGATCGATCATTTATGCTATGTTATGTACAAGACCCAATATATCGTATACTCTAAGTGTTACGGGCATATATCAATCGGATCCTGGTGAGTGTCACTGTGTAGCTATCAAGAATATCCTAAAGTACTTGAGAAGGACTAAGGATGTATTCTTGACATATGGAAATGGAGATCTAGTAGTGAGTGGACATACAGATGCCAGTTTTCAATCTGAACAAGATGACTTCAAATTCTAGTCAGGTTATGTTTTCAAACTGAATGGTGGAGCAGTCAGTTGGAAGAGTTCAAAATAAGATATGACTACAGATTCAACGATTGAGTCAGAGTACATTGCAGCTGTGGAAGCGGCAAAAGAAGCTGTTTGGATCAAGAAGTTAATTACGAAACTTGGAGTGGTTCCGAGCATTATAGAGATCCAAGTACGTACTAATGAGATATCACCTAATTAGGGAGATAATTGAAAGAGGCTATTGCTTAAGCTAAGGAACCATTGTTGAGCAATAGTACTGTGACAACAATGGGGCTATTGCTCAAGCCAAGGAACCAAGGTCTCATTAGAGATCCAAGTACGTACTCATGAGATATCACCTAATTAGGGAGATAATTGAAAGAGGTGATGTGAAGATAGAGAGAGTGCCCACAGATCAGAACATTGTTGATCCTTTAACTAAGCCACTTCCTCAAATGAAATTTGATTCTAGTGTACTCGCCTATGGTATTAGATACAAAGGCGATTGAATTTAGTGCAAGTGGAAGATTTTTAGAGTAGTGGTCTAAATGTAATCATCTTTAGCACTTTTGTATAAAATTTATTTTGATTAATAAAGCAAAAGGCAATTTTCATTAATTTGATGTTTGTTTATATATGAATTGATGTCGATCTTAAATCGAATTAATGAAGTACATGATGCAAAACATAACATGAAGGAAATCATGATGAGATCATGATAATGAGATTCCTATCATATGCAATTATGTTAGTATCTAAATAATTCCTAGTATAGGATTAATAAGATAGGACATTTTTAATCGAGAGAGACTAGCACACGTTATATTCCTTAATTTAATTAAGCAGTCGATCTCCCAAACTGTAAGCATGAGATGTTTACAGTAAACATTTAGATGCTTATTAAGAGTAGTAAGTACATCGGATGACCAGATATGAGATTATCATATGGATGATTTATCAAATATCAACGATTAATCTCATCATAGCAATGACGCAAATATCCTTAGACTTGAGGTACTCAAGGATATCTTAGATTCTAATCCTGTGCTTTTGTGTCATTCCTTATTACCTGAAGACAAGGTCGCTCTTTGGGTGGTCATTGGGTACAACTATTAGTATTCGAAGGTAATTGGGTAGCCAATAAAGGATTTACCACTTTTGTTAGAAGGAGATGATACCCACGGCCTCTTGTTGGGGTCATTACTTAAGAGTTTCTGGCCAGAGTAGTTATGTTTAATGAAGACAGCCTTCAATGGCACATGGAGTAATAAGATCCTAGGACAAGAACTAATATCACTTGGACTAGATGTAACGTAGTTAGTCTAGTGGGAGTTAACACATAGCCCATAATACGAACCAAGTGGGGTATAGTATGGTGAAAGGACGAATTGCACTGTAATTTTCTATGGAAAGGCTGGTAAGTTGGAGAATTAATTATTGAATAGTTTGTATGTTAATCCACTTATATTCTGGTAAATTGGCATCATGAAACCTTTCATGATTTGCTTGAATTAAGAGTTAATTCAAGTGGCATGAAACCATCCATGATTTGCTCGGATTAAGAGTTAATTCAGGTGACCAAAATAATCAGGAACCTAAGGGTCACACGTATAAAAGATCAGATGAAAAATGAAGTATGTATGGTTACTTTAAGTAGGCCACGATCGTGACCGAAGGTTCAACAGATGTACATAAGTGAGTTCTTCACTTATGTACAAGAGGTCTAACATGTTAAAACACTCTCAAGTGAGAGGATAAGGGGTCTAAAAGAGTTATAGAGAGAGAGAGAAGTGGTCTTGAGTCTTCTTCATGTAATTTATGCAATTTTTTCATAAATCTAATTGTATGCAACATAATCTTGATCTATCTCTCCATTTGAACATCTACTTGAACTCATCAAGTTTGGTGTTCTAACCACCTATACACATTACTTCTTCTTCCTCTTTGCATGTTCTTGGATGATCAAGGAAGGGTTTGTTTGCTACAACCTAAACAAGGAGAAGAATCAAGAAATGAGGAGAACAAAAGGTACAAGTGTTTAAATTTCATGTCCTTATGTTCTGTCTATGCATGCATGTGTGTTTCAGGATTTTTGGGGTTGTCATGTGGTTAGAATTTGGATTCTGACACTTCCACTGCATTTTCATACATGTGATGCATGAATCCATGGAAACCCCAACAGAACATAAGTCGTATAGGATGGATTTCGGGAGTTCTGAAAGTTTAGGACTAAAATGCCCTTTTTGAAAAGTAATGGGTATTAATGATTTTAAACTCATTCGAAAATTTTTAAAGCATCCAATCAATAAGTATTGACCCTAATTAGAGTATTTCATGGTCAATTAGATGGTAATATGGTTGTGGAATATTTTCAGAATTTAATTCGGCTAGTTGATGAATTAAATTCAATGAAGAGCAATTTGGTCTTTTTGCATGTCATTAAGGGTAATTTGGTCATTTTACATGGTGTTAGCGGAAGAATGAGTCATTAGAAGGGAACCGATAGGAAGGTGAAGTGTGGAATCCATTAAATGAGCATTAAAAAGAATAAAACAAGATATTTGTCTTCATTTAAACATAAACGTGAGAGATTAAACAAAAGGGAGAAAAGAAGAAAGAAGAAGGGACATTCGGCCAAGGAGGGAGAAGAAGAGTGCAGCTACCATTTTTCATGGTTTTGGAGCATAAATTGGAGAGATCTTGACCAAATGGAGATATTCATCAAATACCAAGAGATTTAAAGATAAATTATTAAGTTTTCCTAATCTAAATTTCTAGTTTTGACTCTTTTTAGTGGGATAGATTTATGCAAGATAAAAGATTATGTTTTTTTTACTTACCATGAAGTAGATAATAAGTTTAGAAGCATTTAAGGGATGAATATAACAAAAGAAAGAATTATGTTTAGTGAATGTTTGTATTTGGTTCCCAGATCACTTGAACCAGACATCTTGTTTTGAATAAAACTTAGCCTATAGACCTCCATATTGGGTGATTCTAATTGAATATGAAACCTAAGAAATTATAATAAAAATTCCTAGAAGAGACCTTGATCTAGTTCTGGCTGAATCATATTGGAATTTGAGATTAAAAATGGTGATTTGATGCTACCCCTGTGTTAGAGAAGCTTGTGATGTTTTATCTATGTTTCTTGAATTAAAACTTTAAATGGTCTGATTTTCGATGATATGGAAACTAGAGAAATAGGGGAACGAATTTCTAGAGGACCTCAAAGCCTAATTTGAATGTTACTATTTGAAAAGTAAGGAATAAGTAGAGGTATAGCTTCTGGACAGAGGCCATATCCGTGACCCATCATACATCATCATGATATGGTGAATTAAATTGAGTGAGATATTTTTTTTAAGAAATTGATAAGTTAGAATGGGTAAAAATATGGTTTTAAGTGACTTTTGAAGTTAGAATTGGAAACGGAGAACAATAGGTTAGGTTTTAGTAGTAAACAGAAATCTGATTAGCGTACGTGTTACGTGTTAAATACTAATCTCGACTTCGATTAAACTGAATTTATAACATTAATGTCTTGTTTCAAAATTTGGAAATAAATGCCTGAGAGAAATGCACTTATGAAGGTAAAGGAAAGGTACAGGATGTGTTAGGTACTTTGCGATAAGTTGCTTAATGGTGAGTGCATTTTAAATGTATCTTTTAATGTTAAGGCTTTTTTAGTAAAAAGGGAAATAAGCTTAGCTCCATGGGAACTTTTCAGCTAGATTAGATATCAACTGGAGGGCCACAGTAGGTGCCAGGTAGGCCGCTTAGTCATTTCAGGATAGGGGCTTGTCATTGTTGGTATTAGAGCCTAACTTTCAAAAATAGGTTGCCTCCTTTTTGGTTTAAGGTTCTTAGGTTGTTTTTAAAGTGAGATGACTAATAAAATGTTGTAACTTACTTGCATATGATTTCATAAACTGAAAGCTTTACACATTTGCATTTTTTTCGAATACATAGTACGATTCATAGACGAGGTCGTGGACATCCCAAGAGAGCCATTCCAACAACTCCTACACTTGAGTCACGTCCGGAACGGGAGGATGACCACATTCTAGAGTCAACAAGTGCCTCCATGAACCAGCCACATACCAATTGTTACTGCTGACTGAACCAGATGGGGTGAGTTTTAATAAGAAACATATGGCTTTGACTCTCGCCGCAGTGATGCGGCAGCCACGTGAAAGTGTGGAAGCTTTTGGATGCTCAATTGAGCGCGTTTGTAAATTGGGCACCAAGACTTTTGACGGGAGTGGAGGTCCCTAGAGTGCACTCACATAGTTAGATTAGGTCACAAAAATACAGAGTGGTGGGATGCACAAATGAGCAGAGTGTTGTGTTCTCCACCTTTCTCCTCGAAGACAAGGCTAAAGATTGGTGGGAAGCCATTGAAAGACAACATCTGGATGGGATATCTTGGGCAGAATTTCAGAGAGAGTTCACACACAGATTCTACCCACAGAGTTATAAGGATGAAAGGGTGAAGGAGTTCTTCTTTCTAAAGCAAGGTTTGACATCAGTGATGGATTATGAAAAGAGATTTTCAGAACTTGTCAGAAGTGTTCCGTTTATTGCTGATAGTGAGCATAAGTGCAAGAGGTTCGCTATAGGCTTGAGTCCTAAATTACGGATTCACCTATCGTGGGCTTCACAAACACACTACGGGGAATTAGTTGAAGCTGTAATAAAAGTGGAGAGAAATGCAACAACAATCACTTAGAGTTCAAGATGAGAATAGAAGCGTAATACACCTGTAACACACCACCCCATAGAGCATATTCTCAAATGTACCGACGAATTTTCGAAAACATACTCTACAAGAATGGCATTTTAAGACAATCAAATCAAAATATTACAAAATTTTCAAGTATCAAACACATCTTCAGCAAAACAAGTAATTATTTTGGCCCATTTCATTTACAAACATATTTAGTCATAAATGTAATTTCACTTGAGAATTTACACATACGTTGTACAACAGTTGAGTAATACAATTTAGATACAAAATCAATGAAGACATTTACAGGTACAATTGATCCTGATCGCTAAATCATGTCCAAAATGTAGTAGCTATACTCCAAATAGCCTAACTAAATCTCCTCTGAACTTGAAAATTAATAATGCAATTTTGATGAGTTTTTGCGAACTCAATGAGTGAACCATCCTCGATGTGCTCATTCATATCAAAACACAAAGACAATTTACATTTCACTTCACAGACATATCATATCATCAAATATTGCAAGTCAAATCACATTTCATTATGCTTCAATAAATACAATTGGTGTAAACTACTTCACTTTTCCATTTCAGAACAGTCCAAATAATTCATTTCTATCATTCATTTAATACATATCAAATTATATATGCAAATACACATGTGAATCCACTTTCATTCTTACTTTGTTATGAACGAGCACCTTTTCACTGTCTCGTATCTGTTGTAGATATCGGGCTCATTAATAACTGTCATGTACCTATTATGAATACCGGGCTCATTTTAATACTGAGCTTGTGGATCTTTATGAGCATTTATGAGCTTTAAGCTCTTTTTTACTGATCACTCTAGTCACAACTCCTTTATTTGATCATGTATATCAATATGATGAATAGCATCATTTCTCATTATATGAAATCAATCACTTTCACTCATTACATACAGTCATTTTCACTTATTCATCGAATCTAAGTCCGACACTCAACGTTTCGTTGAGTACATATATTTCTTTCAGATTCACATTCAATTATGGAAGTAATATACTTCCAATACAATCTCAATTATCAAACTCCTCAAACCATCAATGTCCGGAATTATCACATTCACATCAATAACATTTCAATAATTGGAATTTAAACAGAAACAATCAATCTTAGTGAGAAATATATAAGTTGACTCACAGTAAGCTCTAGATTAGCTCTTGCCTTGATGAACCGATAATTTCTAGATGCTGGCATTCGACTTGTACACTTTTAATCATGCAATACGCACATTTATACACATTACTAAGTTGCTCAATCGTTTAAGTATCCAATCATGCACACACACACACACACACACACATATATAAGTGTCATGTAAAATGTATGCTCAATTTGATTTTTCTGGGTATATATCCTTAAACACAAGTCATGATCATTCAAACCATTATAACTTGTATATATCTAGTTTGCACTTAGGCTTATATCTCAAGTAGACTTGATTATTCTAAATTAATCAATCATACTTTTACCAATCCTCTTTATAGCATTATATCATCACTCAATATCAAAACTTTCATTCATTCATACCCAATATACCTTACTTATATCTTTTGGATGACATTTACTTTCACAAGCACACTTTCATTCCTATATCACTCATAAATTTCTAGATTTTAGTTACATTGATATCATCAATCAATTTCCTTTGTTATAACCTCAATTAACAATTTAAACTTATCAAACATTTAATCAACTTATTCAACATCAAATTAGTCTCATTTCAAGCCTCAATCAAGTCTAAATGCACCATAGTAAAGTAACTTATCATTAGTTGATTCAACAATCACTTAAAAGAAAAGTGTTCACGTTCATTGCCTTTCTCACGATCGTAAAGGCCTTCCCATGATCGTGGGTTATGCCATCCGAAAATTTCCAGCCAATTTCTTCTATGTTTTTCCAAATTTTTAACTTTTTCTTACTAACTCAAAACATCTTATGCATGGGTCATCATTTCTACCTTTCCTCATCATTTTCACCTCAATTCCATCTCAAAATCATCCATACAACCATACAGAAACTATTGTTTATCATTTACACAAAAACAGAACACAAACATATCCATTTCTTTATCAATGTTCTAGCACACTTCATATACCATTTTCACTATCAATTCATCCCAAAATAATCATCATAAATACTTATATTAAAACAAGCCATCAAGAATAATATCTTACTTACTTGTTTAACTCCAAAGCTTCTTCAAATAATCAAATAACCTAGCCCCTCCAAGCTTATACAATCATCAACATATTCAAGAACAAGATGGAAATAGAAATGGGTTTCATCAAGAAGAAGAAGATAACAGAATATTTGAGTGACTAGTGTAGGATTTTAATAACTCAAGGTCATGGATGTGAGGCTGAGAGTGTCGTAAATTTGAGAAAATAAAGAAGAAGATGAGAGCATGTAGTGAAAAGTAGAATGAAAGATGGTCTTTCAATGTATATGTCGTGGGTTAAGATGTGTGGCAAGTGTTGTGACACTTTTCACTTGCCACATGTCTTCTTCTTATGGTTCCACAAGTCACCTAATAACTAGTCCATTTGTCTCTTAATCTCCATGCCATTTGTCATCGAATTATCTTAACATTTGTCCCTAAATCCTATTGCCATGTGTCACTTATTTCTACTGCCATTTGTCAACTTGTCTTGCCCTCTAGAATTTTTCCTATTCCAAAATGTACATATTAATTCATAATTCTCCCAATTGTAACAATTAATTCTAAATTACTAATTATAATCAATCAATACTTGTCATTGGTAAACCAAAGTACAAGACATTGGAAATGCACATTCATATCACATTCATTATGCTCAGTCATTTATCACATTTATCATAGTTTCATACCCCAAAATATATCAATTGAGTGTAATTTATCTAACTCACAATTCATATGCGAATGCTAGTATTATGTATTTGAACACAATTATAAAAATCATGTCCTAAATGTACTAAATTCATTCTATATGATGCCACTCATGTGACTCATTAGTCTAACACTTTAAATCTCTAAACAATTTAAGAGACGGGATACTAAAGCACCAGCTAGTTCATCCCAGGGTTTGACCAAGAAAAATAAGTCAAGATGGAGTGGTGGAAAGAGGTTTAGTAGAGGCGGACTATCCAGTCAGGGATCCTTTAGGTCACCCACTAGGCCCAGAAACTTCCATGACACTAGGACACCAGTGCCAGAGTATGCTACTTGTGGAAAAAGACATTTGGGTGAGTATCGAATGAATATGATAGGTTTCTTCCATTTTGGTCAAGAGGGTCACTTCATCAGAGATTATTTGCAGTTAGTCATGACCAAGAGGTCGATGGCTGGATCTTTAGCACCTTCACAATCTAGAGGGGTTTACAGACAGGGCGGTCGGAGTTCTCAGACCAGAGGGTCAAGTATTACTGGATCTGGCAGAGGTTTCGGGGGTAGGGGAGCAACCTCTACAGGACAGGTAAGTAGACCTCGTACACAAGCCCGAGTTTTCGCAGTCACTCAGTAAGAGGTCGATGCCACACTAGAGGTAATGATTACTGTTTTTGATTATGATTATTATGCTTTAGTGGATCCTGGTGCTACACATTCTTTTATTTCTATCGATTTTCTGCAAAATTGAGTATTGAGCCTTGGTTATTAGACGGTGGGGTAGAAGTTTCCATTCCAGCTGGGAACTTACTCTTCACTAAAAGAGTGTTCGTAGATAGTAAAATACTGATTGAGGGTAAGGAATTCCCAGTAAACCTTATCATATTGGATATCCAAGATTTTGATGATATTCTCAGAATGGATTGGTTGACCACATATCAAGCGGTGGTGGATTGTTCTGAAAAGGAGGTTAGGCTGAGTCGATTAAGGAAACCAGAGGTGATATTTTGCGAGATACAGAAAGTTCTTTCCACTAGTATCATGACTGCCATGGTAGCCAGTAGAACGCTCCGTAAAGGATGCCAGTAATATTTGGCTTAGATGATTGAACATAATAATAATGAGGTTCAATTAGGAGATATTTCGGTGGTCAGAGAGTTCCATGACGTGTTTCCAAAGGATCTTCCATGATTACCCCTAAATAGGGTATTAGAGTTTGAGATAGATATACTATCAGAAACCCAACTGATTTCAATTACTCCATATAGAATGGCTCTGGTGGAGTTAAAGGAAATGAAAAAGAAAATGGAGAAGTTGTTAGATAAGGGTTTTGTGAGACCCAGTACTTCTCCATAGGGGGCTTCAGTCCTATTTGTGAAAAAGAAGGATTGGAGCTTAAGGTTGTGTATCAACTATAGACAACTGAATAGAGTGACAGTTTGCAACCAATATCTACTCCCGATGATTGAGGATTTATGTGATCAACTACAAAGACCCAAGGTGTATTCAAAGATTAATCTAAGATCAGGTTATCGTCAGTTGAAAGTTCGCAGCGATGACGTTTCAAAAACTGTCTTTAGGATGAGGTATGAGCATTATGAATTCTTAGTTATGCACTTTAGATTAACGAATGCACCAGTTACTTTTACAGATTTGATAAATAAGGTGTTTCGATAGTACCTAGATAAGCTTGTAATTGTGTTTATTGATGACATATTGGTGTACTCAAGAAGTCAGGATGGCTATGCAGAACACCTTTGAATTGTATTACAAACCCTACGAGAGTACCAGTTATACGTTAAGTTCAGTAAGTGATAGTTTTGGCTTGGCAAGGTTGCTTTCTTGGGTGATATCATCTCAGTTAAGTGACTTAGTGTGGATCCTCAAAAGATTAAAGTTGTTACTAATTGGAGACTTCCTACCACTGTGACGGAAGTCAGAAGCTTTCTTGGATTGGCAGGCTATTATAGGAAATCGCTATTATAGGAAATTTGTTGAAGGATTTTCCCTAATAGCAAGCCCACTAACCAAGTTCACATGAAAAGAGGAGAAGTTTGAGTGGTTAGATGCTTGTCAATGAAGTTTTGATGAATTGAAAGAAAGGCTGACGAAAGCTCCTGTACTCACATTACCAACGGGGACTGATGGATTTGTAGTGTATAGTGATGCCTCGAGACAAGGTTTATGGTTTGTAATCATGCAGAATGATAAGGTTGTAGCCTATGGTTCTAGGCAATTGAAGAAGCATGAACAGAACTACCCGACTCATGATCTAGAATTGACAATAGTAGTTTTTGCATTGAGAATATGGAGGCGTTACTTGTATGGTGTTCCTTGTAGGATTTTCACAGATCACAAGAGTCTACAATATTTGTTTACTTAGAAGGAAATGAATATGAGGCAGAGGACATGGTTGAAGTTAATAAAAGATTACCGAAAAAGCAAATGTAGTGGTTGATACCTTAAGTAGGAGACCTACCAGTTTGATAGCACAACTAAAGACAATATATCTTCCACTTCTAGTGGAAATGAGGTCTCTAGGAGTGAGATTGGATATGATAGACTCAGCAGCATTAATTGCTACTTTTCACATTCGTCCCATCTTGGTGGATCAGATTAAAGAGGGACAGAAACAAGATCCACAGTTGATGAAATTCAAGACATAAGTTGAGACTGGGCAGAGAATTGATCTTACCATTAAGGAAGATGGTATAGTGATAAGGGGGCAACGATTATATGTACTAGATTTAGAGGAATTAAAGAAAGAGATATTAGAGGAAGCTTACTCTTCAGCTTACACTATGCATCCGGGTAACATAAAAATGTACCACATTCTTAAATAACACTATTGATGGAAAGGGATGAAGAAGGAAATAATAGAATTCGTTTCTAAATGTCTAATATGTTAGCAAGTAAAAGTAGAACATCATAAGCCTGTGGGATTAATGTAACCCCTCCCTATCACAGAATGGAAGTGGGAGAAGATTACTATGGACTTCATAGTGTTGGATCACTTATGGCCCGTGTATTCATAATACGCAGCGGAATAGGCCATATTATACAACAAAAATATAACCGAAAATACACAAGTACGGATTTACCTCTTGACGCGGATTGGTATTTGTTTTTCGGTTTGTAGACACTGCGATGCACGAACATCCTCTAGCGGTATCCACACGAGGATGAACGATCCGGGCAGCAGTTAATGTGTGCTAGAATGTTCCAAAACACCTTTTGAACACTGCACAATTTTCTCTTCGAAAACCAAGGGCTGGTGGCTAGGGTTTTTCGTATGTCTTCTAATAAGACATAGGTTCTCTATTTATAGAGAAACCCTAATCCTTAT
>JAOQMS010000008.1:33439560-33450794 GCA_027563885.1 Erythroxylum longipes | reverse complement strand
GGACAAGAATTTCTGTACCTCAGTTTTGGAAGGAACAAAAATTTCTGTCCTTGTCCTCTGAAGACGGAACGAAAATAGGTGAGGACAGCAAACAAACAGGACGAAGGACAGAACTTTTGTGTCTTTGTCTACTGTCCTCACCCCTAAGGACACTAACCAAACGCAAGGTTAGAGCCTGAACGATGAAGCTCCAATTAACAGTGTCAAAACCCTTATGAAAGCCAATTTTCATGGCACAATATGGCTTGGAGCTCTTTCTTTGATAGCCGTTGAAAAATTCCTGAGCCAATAGAATATCATCACTAATGCTTCTGCCTTTACTAAAGCCTTCTTGAGATTTACAAATCAATGAATCTATAAGAGAATTGAGACGTGCAGTTATTATCGTGGAAATAATTTTATAAAGTGTATTACAACATAATATGGGTCTAAACTCCTTAAGTGAACTTGGACTAGGTAGTTAGGGAACCAAACAAATGGAAGTCATGTTAAATTATTTGAGGAGCTTACCTGATCTAAAGAATTCTTATATTGCATGGTAGACTTGACGTGTAATTAGGTTCCGAGATACTTGAAAAAGATAAGTGTCAAAGCCATCCAGGTTAGGGGCTAAGACCAAAAGGCTAAAGTTTATATATTGTTGCAATTTAGTGATTTAAACTAGTACTTTTTAATTTCATTAAAAAGAAAATGAACTCTAATAGCTTTATTTAATACTAATGAATGAATAACCTATTCTAATGAATGATTAAGGTAAATTAATATATGAAAAACCAAATAAATCGCAATAACAATTAAAGAGAGTAAGAAAAAAGAAAAAACTGATTTATAATAATTTAGTCAAATAACCCTTGACCTACATTTACTCCGGAAGCTCTTCTTGAGAATTCATTATCTTTCTTGGAATAGATGAAGAGAAACCCTCGACATAACATCTTCTTTATCATTGGTAAAAAGAAATCCTTAGAAACATCTTGCTTTATTATAGGTGAAGAAGAATTATTTATAAATATTGTTCAAGGTCAAAAGGAGCCATCACAAAGTATATCCTAAGTAATTTTTTTCAATTGTAACAATTTTATAAATATAACTCAAAACAATCATCTTTTATTCACACCAATAGAAAATGGCTCAATATATATTATAAATGTTTAATGCACTCTCTAGCCTCTCAAGGCCTTTAGCAACTAATATGTCTAAAGTTCTTCGCATAATTCAATTATAGTTTATTTATACCCAAAAACAATTTAAATAGCTGCTAAAAATATAAACCAACCGTTATAATGATTGGTTTATAAGCACGTTTAGCTAGCCTATTACCTACCTTTGACTGGTTGAACAACTATTAGTTGCGGTATCAAATAGCTGGACCCTTAGCTAGATAGAAATTCTCCTCTTAATAACTTTTTAGATAGATTATTGGTTAACCGATTATAAGACTTCAGCTAGCTGGCGAAAGTGTAATACATGAAAATACTATATATTATTCAATAACAGTTAAATATTATATGCATGTTCTGGGAACATATTTAAGGAGACATATAAGAAAATACTAATGATATATATTTCATGAAATGAGGAGTTATTTAATATTAATGAATAAACCCTTCCACAATTATTTTAAGTAAAGAATTAAAAGCAACTCTTTTTTAATATTAGTAAATACAAGGAATTGCGTATAAAGGAATGTAGTAACTAGAGATGCAAGATTTAGAGTTGAAGTTCTTTAAGTGTTCTTTGAGTGTTTTGTAGAAACTTAAAAGAGTAACAGCCTATGAAATTGATAAAGGAACGTTATTGGATCAAGAGAAGGCTTTTGTGACCTAAATCTTGTGCAATTGATAGAAACATACGGTTGACCTCACTTATAGATCGAATGGTGTAATCAACCAAATAATAAGAATGTTTTCCTTGAAATTTTTAGGTCCTGTAGATTATGAAAGAAAGTATCAATTGAGGATCATATGAATCACTTACCTAAAATGGAAGGGAGAGATGTTAGCAAACAAACTAGAGGTGCTTTGGCATCAAATCATTTGGCACAAAATTATCCCGCCAAGAATTTCTTTTCTTTTATGGCTCACTATACAAAATAGGTTGAATACGATTGATTGGATTAGTTATTTGAACATCAATACACGTTGCCATTTTTTTCAAATCCAGGAAGAAACTAGAGATCATTTATTTTTTATATGTGAGGTGATTAATCGGGTATGGAAAGCTGTTCTGATGCGATGTAGTTGGCATACACAAGAGGATACCTTCTCAAGTGTTATTCGGTCCTTGGCCACCCAGAGAAGTACCATGATTTTGTCTTATATAGCCGTTGTGAGCATGTGTGTCCAAGCTATATGGAAAGAGAGAAACACAAGACAGTTTGAATCCAAGACCAAGCTTATTGACATTATTATTACTGAAATCCTATATGGAGTTAAAGAGCTTATGGCTTTCAGCAACTCTCCTAATAACACTAACATTTTCTAGTCTGTTACTCTTGCATACGTTTTGACTTGCTTCACTAAATAGCTACTGTTATTTTCTAGCTTAAAGGGTATCCCCCTAGCTCACTTGTACGTTTTCACTTTTATCTTTTATCAATACATAATATTCTTTATTTTTTCAAAAAAATGCTATCAGGCCAAAAGTCCTATAAATGAGCTATCTAAAGTAAAGGAAGACAAGAAAAAACAATAGTAATAAGATATATAAGTACTTGAAAGATCAAAGTGTGAACCCATAAGTGCTACTAGTTGTGAATTCTATTATTCTTGACTAATAAGCTCTTATTAGGAAAGAGCATATGAGTTCCTTTTAAACAATTTGTGAGTTTTGGTTTTGGCTTAGAGGTGTGGTGCTTATTGTAAATACTTTAACTGAGTTATAATTACTCTTCACCCTAGATGCAAGATTATTTAAGTGTTACTCTTCACTCATGAAGGATGGTTATATGTAAGGATTATTCTTCATCTAGGAAGGAATATTTTCTAATAGTTTCTCCTTACCCATTAAATAAGAGTTTATAGTCAACTGGAATTCCTAAGATTAGTTTTAAGAGTGGATGTATATCAAGGAGGACTAAATTATTATAATATTTATGCATCTTTTAGTTTTGCACTTCATAATTACCTATTACATAGGATTAATTGTGATTACGTGTTTTCATATTATATGTTGCTGTTATTTATAAAAATTCCATCAAGTTACACTCATATCTGTCATTGATATAATCTGTACATAATTCTAGAAGTTAATCATGACCATAGTCATTAAGTGTTTATTAAATTGTTAGAAAGTTAGAATACTATAGAGTCACCTAATTCATCATAGAAGTTAGATTACTATGGAGTCACCTAATTAATCCCTCTTTTAGGTGCTTTAGGGCCAATAATTGGTACCCAAACTAAATTTCATTAGTGCATACCTAATAATATTTTAGTAATGATTATGTTAACCTAGGATTTTCATTTAAAAAAGAGGGAAAAAAGTTCACACGTCATCATTTTTATAATAGTGGTTACACATTTAAAAACATGAATTAAATATTTTCTTTCATCATATACATTAATTTTTTTTCTGGATGAAAGAATGAATTTATAGCATATTATATAAAATGGAGTCATCTCAATAAAATCCACTACTATAGATAACATAACCACACCTATGCCTAAGTTAAAACTAAATGGAATGAAATTGAAAAACATAACATTATAGTATTGATGTGCATATTTTGTTTTATGCATCAAGTAATAGATAATTCAATCAAGTATCTATGTATGAAACTACTCATAGAATATGACATATGTTAAAAGTGACACATGAAGGTACTAGTTAAGTGAAAAAAAGTAAATTAAGCTTGAGCATGTTATTGTATCAATGCAAGTTATTTTGCATTAAAAATATTCAAGAATTTTCAATATGTATATATATTTTAAAATTATAAATGCTTTTAAAAAAACTTGGTAAGACTTACTTAAATGTTAAGATAGTTAGGAAGATTATTAGGTCTTTACCAAAAGTATGAGAGGCTAAAGTGAAAGTGATATAATAGACAAAGGACATACAAAATCTATCACTCAAGGAACTTGTGAATAACTTATAAGATGAGACTAATGGAAATGGAAGAGAATGAAGCAATTAAGCAAGACATTGAACATAATTTTCAAATCTTAAAAAGGGATATCGATGATGACTCATTCAAAACCTTAAGAGAATGTGATGATGATAATAATATTCTCGAAATTATGATGTATTTTAATAACTACTTGATAAAAAGGAGTTCATTAAAAGTAAAGACCTCAAAGGAAAATGTAAAAGTAATTTAAAGCATAAATCTAATATTGTTTTCCATGAGTGTAGGAAGTTTGGATATGTGAAGTTTAAGTATCCAAACCTTATAAAGAATGAAAAGATAAAATTTAAAAGGAAGGAAACCTTTAAAGCTATTGGAATGCTATAAATGAGTCAAACAGTGAGCCATTCGAACATGAGGATTTTTCATGTGTTGTATGACACATGATATGTAACATATTTAATCCATGATTTTGATAATAGTGATTATTTAACTTATATTGAAATTGATTAATCGTCTTAAGATTTTGACTCAGTAAAGGAAAAGGTTTTCTTACAAACCTAATGAAAAATAAAGATGGTTAGACGTACACTCTAAAAAGTTAAAATTTGATGCATAAACTTTTTGGATGTGTGTGTATGTGTAGGTGTGTGTGTGTGTGTGCGCGCACACGTGCAAGTGTGCATGTGTGCATGCTTGTGTGCATGTGAGTGTATATGTGAGTGTGCGTGTGTGCGTGTGTGCGTATGTGTGTGTGTGAGAGAGAGAGTTTGTATGTTTGTGTGTGTGATATTTTCCAAACCTAGAAATAAAGGGAAAGGAATAATGTCATTGGGTACAAAGAAATGCATTATGGTGGATCCCCTTCAAATTCACATATAAAGAAGCTTCTTTGGTGACAGTCACATAGTCATTATTCATATGAATTAAGTTTAACTAGAAGTTACTATTATGGTAATTAAGGACACATAATGGCTTTGTAATTTGAAGAGGAATTATGAATATAGAAAGATTTTAAAACTAGCCCTTATGATCTATATACTTTTGGGTACCAAAATTTAGATAAATAACTAAAGACTAGATGAACGTTAATATTAATGGATTGATAAATCGAGAATTATAAAACAAAGTGCACATTATTGAATCAACTAGTGATTTTAAAGAAGTAGAAAAAGAAGAAGAGCAACTCTAGAATTGAATCTCTTAATGATGTACTTCATGTGGTAAATTCATTCAAAAATTTGAATTATATCATACATTGCATTCTTAAAGAATTATACATCAAGTCTTATATGATGAAAATTGAATTTTGGAAAATGCAAAAGAAAGTGAAGAAAGTGTTATAAAAATAATTGTAGGGAGAGATACTATTAATATGAGAGTAATGATTATATTATTTAGCTTATGCTATAGTTATTTAGTTTGTATCATTTAGATAATGTATATGTCATTTAGATGATGTTGACTTATAACATTATTGGTAGAATTAGTAGCTATTGGGGAGTGAGAGTCATTGCCAATCATTATTATGTTTTTGATATGATATTTAAAAGAAAAAAGATTGTTAATGAATGAAAATCCCATTGTGAAATAGATTACATTCTGTCATTAAAAATCTTTTGACAACTAAAATATCTTTTGATATCCTATGATTAAAAATCTTACATTGAAAGTCTTTGAAATCATAAATAAATTCATATAGATATTATAATTAATGAAGAAATATGTTCCTCTCATTAAAAAAGCATTGATGATTATAAATCTTAACCCTTTAGTATGGGTGTTTTTAATGGATAAAAAATTTTAACTATATAATTTTTCACATATGGTGAAAGAAATATTGTTGTCATGAGTATCTTAATAATCATTAAAGTATGCATCGTAGTGATAAATATTTTTATTTTTTTAATATTTATTTAAAATACATAAAAATTTAAAATTTTATAAAATTAATCAAATAAAAATATTAAAAAATCATCTTCATTATGAGGTCCAATCTTAAAATTTGTTTTCATTACAATAATATATTTTAGTATAAATAAAATTTTAAAATAAATAAATTATTTTAACTTTTTTAGTATAATAATATATTTTAGCATAAATAAATTTTAAAATATATAAAATATTTTAACTTCATTTTAAGTTAACTTACCTAGAACAATTCCACTGGTAATTACCAAGAACAATTATATTGATATAAAATTCTACTACCTTCTAATTATTTAATAAAAGATGGTTTCACCATATCTTTTGACATTGCTATAGTGATACCTAAAATTATATAGAGCTAATAATAAGAAACTAAGACATGTTATAGTCATACTAATATATCAACTAAAGATAATGAACAATCAGTATCAGAGAGAAAATTCCTCTTGCCATAGTTAAAATGTTACATGCATAATGAATGGAATCCAATATCAGACTGAAAGACTAAGTAGTCATAGATAAAATGCTACATGTGTACCAAATGGAATCCAATTTTAGATTGAAAGACTAAGTAGTTATCAATTTCAATCAAACCAATAAGGGCTTATTTTTCCAGTTTATTTTAGAATAATTTTCCATGTTTTATACACTAGTTAGTCTTTGTATCTGCATGTAAGAGTATAGATGTGATAAGGCAAAAGATGACATAAGTGAAAAAATAAAACAAATAATCATCATTGATGAATACTATAAGCACTATAAAAGGTGAAAAGTCAAACTACCATATCCATATTAGGCTAGTAACATAAACTCAAGCTAGAGTTGTAAGCCATGAAATCCTCCTACTTCTCTCTAGCCATATTCACCCTTTGACTTCTATTATCCTGTTTCTTCAACTGGATCTTTAACTTAGATTCTGGCTAGTCTTCCTCTAGCATTCTTGTTTTAATTTCTATCCCCTTTTAGTTTTTCCTTCTAACAACGTGTTGTAACGCTAGTCAAAATAAACTAGACTACTACTATAGTAGTGGTGAGTCTAGGTCGATCCCACAGAGAGCGTATGTAAAGTTGTTGAATGAAAATAATTGGTATTTAGGTTTAGAGAATTTGGTTGGTTTGAAATAAGAAAATAAAATGAAACTAAACTAAGAAAAACAAATTAAAGAAAACATGCAAAGTGATGAAAGTGGTGAATTTGTTATGAATCCAATTCTTTGGTTCTATCTCGACCTACACCTTGATTAAACATATTTCGATGATTTGTTATTCTCAAACCTATTCTAGAAACTATTAATCGTAGGTTAATTTGTTAACTTGAGTTTTCTCTTAGGTTGTGTTTAATCAATAGATGATCGTTAATTAAACCTGGCTATCGAATAACCTAGGATATGATCCCTATATTCAATTGGGTAACTTCATTATGAATTAGGAAAACTAATTAATCAAGGCAATAACCACATACGATGCGTCATTTAACCTAGGTTATATTATCCCTAATGATTATGAATCATTAGTCTCTACATATGAATTTTAAATATAACAATTACAGATTATATCAAAATTCTAGCAAGGGGTTTGTAAATAAATGATCCAATGAACACATCAAAATCATCTTTTCACGATACTCAAATCTATACACATCAGATAATATAAACAAATTTTAAAGAGAGAAAGAAACATCAAATACAAGGAAGGAATGCTTGACTTAATTGTCAGCATCGATATTGCCTTCAAATCAGTGTCGGGAAGCTACCCCTCTATGGGTCTCACCATGGTGGAGAGCTTACCTCCCTCTTCGTTCTCTCCTGAACCTCCCTAAGGTCCCTCACTATTTAACCTAGGCGAAACACCTCTCTTCTTTTCTCTTGGTTGAAACTCACCTATTCTTTCATATCCCTTTTGCAGTTACAAAAAAAAGGATTTATATCACAAAGGAGGGATCTAATGAGGTGTTAATATGTCACAGTGGTGCATGGGGCTATCATGATCGTGAATCACCCTAGTTGAGGCTCATGTCCATGAGCCTCATATACATGGATGTCGACATAGGTGTCACGCCGTCGACGCCTATGCAAAATAAGTCATGGGAAGATGTGTCTCACGACTATGAAAAATCATGAATGGTCGTGAGCTTCTTCACCATTTTCTCCATTTTCTTATCTTCTTTTTGTATTATTCTTGCTCTAATCTTCTTCTTCTTATTCCATGAAGACAAGCAAGTGTGAACTTTAGAAAAATGGCCCAATTATAATGCTTTCGACTCACTTTAACTCCTTTGCTTTTGAGTTGTGCCTGAAACCACATATGAATCAAAATAAGTATCTTAAGTAATTTCATTTCCTTAATCACTAAGTGTTATGTAATAATTATATAATCAATTAAGCACATATCAGTTTCTCTTGCACTTGGCTTTTGGTCGTCCTTAGGCAAAACATCAAAATTAAGTTCATAAGCCCAAAACATTTACTCAATTCTCATATTTTCCAAGAAAACATAATCATAAACAAATATGATTGACTTTCAAAAATCATAGCAAGAACTTAACATTCCAAGCTTTTACTCATGATCAGTCAACACAATACCTTTATAATTTGAACAATCTAATGATAGACATGGAAAATGTGTTTAACTAAAATATATCTATGGTTACACTCAAATACCTTTCATGATCATGACATTCCACAACTTTGCAAATCATTTCATTTCTCAGCCACTAAGGTTAACATGTGAAATCATGGATCAAAAGACTTTTCAAGGTTATAATGTGGCGAAGGTAAAGTGAGAAGTATTAGGGTAAAGTAGCATGAAATCCATCAAAGCTAGTGAAACTAAAATAACACTTAATAAAATATCAAATGTACAAGTTAACATTCATACAAAACTGGATACCGTCAGCTATGACGAATACAACAATTATATTTCACAAATCAATTCAGTTCTCACACACAAACCACATGAAACATAATAAATGAAAAGGAATGACTCAAGAGATTGATGGTAACACTACATTGAAACTATAATGAGTGAACCTTCCAAGATAACATCTACCTTATATTCAACATAGTCAAGTAACCCATTCATTACAACTTGAGGATGATGCATTAATCATAAAACACTTTTCAACACATATGCACTTCCTCCTAGATACATATATTTAAACATTTTTTCTTCCTTTTCTTTTACTTTCTTTCCTTCTCTTTTATTCTCTTTTATTTTTCTTTTCTGTTTTTTCTTTTTCTTTTATGAAAATTAAAGAAACTATATCAACATGCGAATTTCAATGATAAGACATAAAATAACATCCCAACATTATAACCAACCCACACATATGTACACCCCCACATTTATACTTTTGTAAATCCACAAACTTAATAATCAACGAATGCTTCACTAGCTTTATGGCTTGGGTAGGAAATTTGGTTAAATCTAAAGCATGTAATCTAAAGGCAAATAAAGCTCAAGAGGGTTTAGCAAAGGAGAAATCATGTCAATAGGGTAGGCTATTTGGCTAATGTAGTTCGAAGAAACAAAGAATGCCTAATCATTTTCGTGTTAATGTATGTGATAAAAATGTAGTCTTGAATAGAAATTCAATGCAAAATCAAGATGTACAAGTCATAAAGGTCACACATTATCAAAAGACAATGAGACTGATATAAATGTGTCGGTCGAATAAGGCTCAAAATCTCACCGACTTTGTCTACCACTAGTCATTAATCTTATGAAGATAATGCACATTAACCAACCACAAGAGTAAAAGTACATGTTAAAGTTGCTATGAAATTCTCTAGTCAACTCATTCCCTAATTATTACTATATAGTCCTAGAAACAATAGAAAGTAATAAAATGTTTGTTTCATTTGCTTTATTCTTTCTCTCATTTTGATTGAAAAATTAAAACAGGCAAGAAACACACCAACATTAAAACACACATGCATATAAAAAGAAATGCAAAAATTTAAAGAAAAGAAATTTACTTCCCTTGGGTTGCCTCCTAAGGAGCACCTTTGTTTAGGGTCATTGGCTCGACTCCACACTTTCCTCACATGAGAAATTTGCGATCTTTAGGTATTAAAATTAGCGCCACTTCCACATGAGATTTTTATTGAGTCTATGCTTTTTTGAAAGATCTTGAATGTATCTTCACCTTTTTCTTCTCTAACCTGCTAGGTAAAGGTAAAGGGTTAGTGTCAAAAATAATCACGGACTTAGTACTCACCTTCGAGGTAAATGCTGTATCATTTTCAGCTTCAAGCTCCTTCTCCACTTCTTCTTCACAAGCAGTTCCTTGAGTATTGCCCTCAAAATTCTCAAGCTCCTTATCACTCCATAAGGTTTCAGCACTAACATTTATTAGGTATATATCGGGTTGATATGGTTACTCCTCTTCGATTTGTGATTTTAGACGATCGAGAGTTTCCATCATTTGACCCATTTGGCATTACATGTTTTATATGCTTGATTTGTTGTATACGTTGTTCAAGCTATTGTTGTATATCCTATTGGAATTGCTAGAACTATTGTTGTACATCTTGCTGGAATTGTAAAGTATTAACAATAATAACTTTAATCAATTCTTCTAGAGGTGTACGTGAATTATGATAATAAACTTCTGGTCTGTAAGGAAATTACTGTGCATCCTATAAATTGTTATAGAAGTAATTCCGTTGATTATCCCATCCATAATTAAACATGATCACTCTAAACATAATTATAAGATTGGGAATATGAGTTCTAAAAGAAATTACTTATGTCCATAAATATATATTTTTTCCAAAATTTAAATCACTAACATAAAATAAAAGTGAAAATATCAAGAATTAATTCAAAAGAAACAAATTGTAAAAATATATATACAAAAACACTAATTAAAATCAATAACAAAACTAAAACACCACCTTCCTTGACAACGACGTTAAAATTGATAGCGTGTTGTAAGGCTAGTCAAAGTAAACTAGACTACTACTATAGCAGTGATGAGTCTAGATCGATCCCACAGAGAGAGTGTGTGTTGGACCATAAATTTTTTTTTATTATCGATTTATTTGTTTAAATTATTTTATTTTTATTTATTTTAATTACGACTTGTTTGCTTTTATCTTAGAATTGGGTCATTAAATTTAGTAAGCATGAATATGAATTAGGGTTATTAATTAAACAATGTTAGAATTAGGTTAGCTTAAGGAGTTAATGGATAAAGAGACAAAAGAGGGGTAAAATTGGAAGAACAAGACAA
>JAOQMS010000008.1:33410904-33421419 GCA_027563885.1 Erythroxylum longipes | reverse complement strand
TAAAATTATAAATATCTTAATTTAATTTAATTTATAAAATTAATTTAATAATTATTAATAAATATAATTAAATTTAACAATATTTTTAAAATATATATATTTCAAATAAAATTTTATTTAATAATTAAAAATATATAAAAATAAATATTAGCTTATAAATAATAAATAATAAATTATTAATTTTTAAAAATAAATATTTGTATTAATACTTTATTAATAAATATTATATAAAAGATTGAAATAAATTTAAATAAAATAATTTATTTTTAATTTTTACTTAATGTATAATTATTATTAGTAATAAAATATTTATTTTATTTTAAAAATAAAAATTAAAAGATCACAATAAAAGATTAACTAAATAAAAAATTAAAAAAACTTTGAAAAAAAGAAAAGGGGGTGATGGGCGGGAGATAAATTTTTTTAAAATTTTGAAAATTTTGCAACGTAGTCCCTATATTTTTCAAAATTTTCGATACTGGCTGGTATTTGGCTGGTATTATCAATATCGACCGATACTAGCTGGTATCAAACAAAATAGATCGGTACCGACTAGTATTTATACCTAGTACCGACCTACTTCGATTTTGTATTGTTCTCTAGCCGGTACAATACGAGATTCAAAATGTTGATCACAATACAACTTTTACAATTCAATAACAAAATATAATAATTTGATAAAATGAATTCTTCTTTTAAAAGCAAAAATTTAATTTGATTTGAATTTAATTTAATTTTGAATGAATTTTGGGCTATATTTAATTGATTTAAAATTAATTAATTTAAAAGATAAAAGATAGACTACTCTTATACAACAAAGTAGCTCTGGTCACGTTTATGGCTAAAAGGGCAGTCATGTAAACCTCTCCGATGAGTTTCATGTATACATTTTTTTAATTATATGAATTTGCATATATTGTATTTCTATCCATATCGAGAATCAATTACTTTAAAAAATATCATATATTATATTAAAATAATTAATATAAGAGTACAATTACAAAAATAGAAATATGATGATAAAATTAAACATATTTTTGTTTTTAGTTTTTTATTACAAGTATTAAGTAAACAGGTTTTTATTTTCTATTTTTATATTACAAATTTAAATCAAACAAATTTTTTATTTTTAACTAAAATTAAAAATTAAAAATTAAAAATTACGGTAGAAAAATAAAAATAGAACGAAATGAACATAAAATATTGTTATAATTTACCTATCAGATGGTATGCTCCTTTTCTTAGCATCGTTTTGGGCTTCCATCCTCGCCGTTCTCAACATAGATCATTTCATTCCTTATTGCCGTGCTTTTGTCTTTACTACCCATTCAGCCCTTTTCTTCCTATTTCGCAAGCCGTGCATTCTTAGCGTCGTTTTGGGGTTTATCGTGCTTATCTCTACGTCCGGGAGATAGACATAGAAAGGCTTACGCTATGGCAGATTCAAAATCGAGCTCCCACCTTAATCTTCGATGTCATCACTGTGCAGGTCCACTTTCTAAGGAGATGGTAATCCTTCACCTATGTTTCCGTGTTCTTAACAACTATACAATTCGGTTTGATGTTTTTGTTTCTAACTGAAAGTTTCTTCTGAAACTACTTTGATTGCAGGAGACCAGTGGTTGGACTCTTTCTCCCCTAATTCGAGATAGCTTTTCCATGGTATACAATATCACTCTTTTTCCTTGTAACTTACTTTTTCTCTCAAATTTCTTTTTTTTTCTTGTGAATAATCTTGAAAGGGATGTCTGGTATTTACCTGAAACCATGGATGTGTACATATGATTGCATAGTCTACGATTCCTTTTTTATGTGTTTACGTGGAATAAAATTTTGTAAAAAGCTTTGGAGGGTAAAAATACAATACCATGAATGATGGAATAATCATGAGAATTTGGTTGATATTTAAGTGAAACTAGTAAAGGGGTGATAATATAATACCATGATAAACAGTCTGAGACGAGAGGAGAAATAGTCTACGTACTAGTTTCTTGCAATCAAAGTAATTTCGGAAGAAAATTGAGGTAAAAGAAAAGCATTAAATTGAGTTGTATAGTTGCTGCTACGTGAACAGGAAAATATAGCTGAAGGGTTACCGTCTCCTTAGAAAGGGGATCTTCACAGTGATGGCATCGGAGATTAGTATGGAGCAAAATTTCATGACTGCCATAACTTAAACCCTTCTCTGTCTGTCTCTTAGAAATAGAGACACAATAAACCCCTCAAATTTAGGAGGCAGCTGAAGTGCACCGTTTAGAGGATTAATGCATAGCGAGTTGATGTGATGCAGTTTTATTGGGGGTTTATGTAATTTGTGAGGGATTGCATGTAAAACTTTATGAAGTTGAGGTAAGGTCCTCTTTCTATGGAGATGGTAAGCCACTTCACATATATTTCTACCTTCTTGTTGGAGTAACTGTAAAATTTTATCTGATGCCTTCTACTGTTAAATTTCTTTGAAACTATTTTCATCGTAACAAACTAGTAGCTGCACTATTTCTTGCCTAGTTTAAGATAGCTTTTCCACGGTGCTTTGATATTTCCTTTTTTCTTGTTCTCTTTCTCTTTTCTCTTTTTTTTTTTTTGTGAATAATGTTGAGATGGGTGGCTGGTATTTACCTGAAACCAGGGACTTATACGATTAGCTAGAGAAGGATTAATTTTTTCCTCTTTGTTCTGTTATATATGCTTATTTGGAAGAGAATTTGTAGGAAGCTTTGTGCTTAAAATGGTTTGATTGATTGTTAAATATGAATATAAGGGGAAAATACATAGGTGCTTGTAAAAACTTATGTTCAACAGTTATTCAATTCTTAGTTGTCTTTTCCCCTTCTATTTAGAGGATTGTACCCCTTTTGATTTTCCCTACTTATTTTGTGTTCTATATGAATCTTATTCAGATAAGTTGAATTTGGATTGATAAGAATTATATGGAAAGAGAAATAGCAATAGGAACAAAGATTATTGAGCTTGTGGTAAAATATTAATATTTCATATGTGCCTTTCATTCCTCTCCTTGGTTAGGTTCCAACTATGTGTGATCATATTACTCAATCCGTAAATAGGGGAAAAAACTGCAATTCATTGTTTATGATATTGAACGTGGGATAATCCAGTAAATTTAGACATTCGTACCCAATGCTTCATTAAAGCCTAACAAACAAGCTATTGATATATGTATGTTTTTGTAGATGTTAAGCTTTGTTTTGTTTGGTTACAATCCGAATTGGTTATAAAAGACATACCTAAGCTGGCTATTGCGCTTACATTTATTATTGCTACAATTCAGATTGGTTCTGCTGTTGGTGGTACGGCAAGTGCATTCTATGGCTTTAACCATGGTAATGTGTTCATCTCTTTCACACCTTCCCTCTGTCAGTTTGTTTAGTGAAGTTGACAGGGTGTCCGGGTTATGTGTTTCTGTGCACTGTGCACTGTGCTTTGCTTAACTATCTTGTTTAGTGAACTTGACAGGGTGTCAGGGTTATGCGTATCTGTGCACTGTGCACTGTGCTTTGCTTAACTATCTTGCTTGAGATATCATGTTCTGGCTGTAGCGTGCTTGCTTTCATTTCTCCCTGTAAATCTGTTTTAGTTTAGTATTTCATTTGAATTCTGTTAATTGATTGCTTTGAAATGTTCAAAGGAAAACAAAAAACAGTTTTTGAACTAGATAAATCTATGATTTTCAATTTGTATACTCTATTGCTACAAAAAAGTCCATTAAATTGAAGTATGCATATACTCAATTGTACTTATGGAAAATATTGTGAAAAGGAATGAAGTTATGATAAGAGAAATAAGAAGTAACCAATGGGCCTCGCCTCTGCATACTGCAGAGAAAGTTAAGTTTATTTGTGTGATACCCAAATTAGAATTATCAGTCTTCTGTCACATCCACTAGTAGGGTATGGTGCATTTACTCTTGTGCAAGTACACATATGAATATGAAGAAATCTGTAGGCTATTGTAAACCCTACTCATTTCTTCAAGTTAGCTGCGCATGTTAGTTTATTCAAATATTTAGGTAAATCTGAAATGATGACTCTTACATGTTAATCTTCATATCTGCTATCAACTGACATCCTGTTTAAGTTATTTTATAACTTGTCTGACCATGATGTTTGAGGGTACTTTTACCTAAACTTTGATTCGTCAACTCTAACATTGATCAGACCTTTTGGACTTCATTATTATTTTCGGTGACACATTTGTTTGTTGATGCAGTGATGCCAGTTGTTCAGAAGTGGGTAAAAGGACCAATGTGGCTGCATTTCCTTATTGGTGTATGTTTTTGCATCTCAAAACTTTTTCTATTGCTTCTCCAAATTTACCAACCCAAAAGAATCTGGGCTGATAACGAGTTGCCCCTGTGATTTTCAACAAATATTTGCATCCATCAGAACCTAACATTTTGGCTAACATGGTATCTTGGATCCCATCAACTTGTTTGTGATTGATGCTTGTGGTCTGACTAGTGTACTTTGTCATCTGGTATACATGGGGCCATGTTCTTTTAATTATACTTCATGATTTACTAACTCTTTGCATATAGCTATAAAATTTTGCGCCTTAAATTCTTATATTTTAGCAGGTTTAGTAATTGGTTGAGGATGCTGATGAATTGCTTGCAATGCACATAAAAATGTTTTTGAAGGCTCATGATGCCACTTAAGTTGCTTTTTGTTACGTATTTCCTTGATGGAAACCATTTCCTTCTGGAGTCTGGAATGCTAAAAACTATTTGTGCATATGCAGGCACCACCTGTTATGATATTCTCTTCAGCTTGTGCAGGGTTGACAGGTTAGCAATTCTCTTCCCGAACGTATTCTATGGACTTTAAATGAGTGATGCAATTTCTGGCAAGCATGATTTGCTGTTTATGTATATAATCCTTCATGCTATCTATGAAATATTGTTTGATGTTTGACAAGTTGAATTATTGCGAAGCTATTTTCAAATTCAGTTTGAAGTATTCATCACCAAAGAGGGATGGGCAACAAGATCCTACGCAAGATTTTACATACCAACTTCAAAAAATTTTGAACCCTGACAAGATGATAATTTAGCTTTTGTGAATCGAACAATAGTCAGTCAATTATTACGTGCTCATCATCAATATGCTGTGTAGAAGTAGATGCAAGGGCCTTCAATATATTTTGGAGAATTGATGATCTATAGGCTATTTATGAGGCCGAGAGAAAAGCAGTTCCCAGTTGTTGCTTGAAGTGACTGCAACTGCAAGAACTATTTGAGGATGAGAAACTTTGACCTTGCTCTAAACTCAAGCAAAGTGTTACCAGCTGAATCACTCTGTAACGCTTTAAAGATGAACTGTACTAAATATTTGACATTGTTTTATATGGAAGTCGTTATAGTTATCCTGGGAAAACAAAGAAGTCTTGCATTTAGCAATAACATTACCTTACATTTCAAACTTCTAAAATCAATCTTAACTCACAAGATCTTGCATTTCAAAATGTTTTCTTCTGTTGGTATTGTGTGTGCGATTCTGTTACAGCTTATTGTTACTGATAGGAACTTAAATTGTAGCTTGCTGTTTTTTCTTTTTGGAATTAATTGTAGCTTGCTGTTGTGAAAGCTTAACTTGCAGTTCTACTTGGTCTACATTTTATTATACTGTGCATTTCATATGGATATTTATTCTGTTGCAAGGTGATGTTAGCTACTAGCTTGTGTGCATTAGTATTCTCATGGAGGTATTTCTTGTAAAATCTACAGGTGGTGCGGTTCCAGCACTAGCCCAGTTGGCTTCTTCTTCTTATCATGCAACAGTATCATCTCCTTCACAGGATGATAAAAAAATGTACAAGTCCAGAAATTCCTCCACTTTATGAAATTTGCTCTATCGTTACATGTCCGCAATGATATAGGTGCAGAGAGAGGGTCTGTTTTACCGATGTATATGTTCCTTGCAGCATAAAGATAGACCTTATGTCGTGCAAAGAAATAATTATGCATTGTAATTATATTATTCTTTTGTTGACAATTATTTACATCCCTAGTCTTGTATTTTGTAAGAGAGTAACATTGCTGTATTTGTGTAAGAGGAGCATGTCCATTCCTGATGATAGATACCATATAGAGCCTTTATAAGAGATATTATGTTCTATTATCATTTTTTTCCCCCTAACATTGAAAAGTACCTACCAATTCTAATAAGTGCGTCTAATTTTTCATTAATCATACTAAACCAGTTTGCGTTTTATATTGATTATTCAAATTAGACACTGACGAATGTTGTGATTTAAAATTTCAAAGCCATTTGTAGTATTGTTAATTTTAGCAGAACCTTGATTAAGTTGATAGTCTTCTTTTATCAGTTGGTCTTTAATAGTGATATATTTTCATTTTGATCTTTGGAGAGCTAAATTAGGCAGTATGATGACAATAACGTCTTTTCCAATTGTTATCGTAGGATGCAAGTAATTGTAATTGTAACATTTAAATGAGATATAAGGTCAAAAAACAAGAAAATAAAGAATGAATATTTTCACGTAGTAGTTAATTGGAAAGGGAACAGCTTTGATTGCTCTTATACAACTGATGTAGATGTTTGTAAACCAATACTTCAGTGGAGGTACGTGTACACATTTATAGGGCATTCGGTGCTGGCCCTGCCTGGGGCGCCTGCCCAGGGGCCCCATCTGTGTAACATTTCCAAGCTTTAAAATTTAGGTAGCATTGAATGTGGAAAACCTTGTAACATAGCAAATTCCAACAACGTTGGTGGATACATAATAAAGGCTTCTGAATATATTTGATGGAATTTGAGTTGCTTGAATTAGCATAATAGTCATCCATTGACTTAAAAACAAAGGAAATTGCCCTATTTTACAATGAAATTAGCATTGAATGTAGAGAACCTTGGTAGAGTAACGAAGCGACTTCCATACTGATTAAGTTAACGTTAACTCTCAGAGTTAACTTGTTAGTTATAAATAGTTTTGAAATATTTAAGTATACGTTTACCTTCTAATTTTTTTTATTTTCATCAACATATGCATCTAAGGTACTCTAATTCAAAAATTAGTAGCAAAATTTTTTTACGATTCTGTCTTCTGAGTTCTAAGTATAATTTAAAGGTAAAGTTTATGATTTTTAATGTATTTTTAGCTTATTAAATATTTGAATATGTTATAATTAATTTGTAATTTGTCATTAACGTGGACATTAAATTAACATTTTAAATCATAACGTTAATATTAAATGATATTGTATTATTTTTGTTTCTCCTTTTTATTTTTAGATTACTTATTATTTATAAAAATAATTAAATATTAATAAATAATTTAATTTTTGTAATTGTAATTTTCATTATACTTTGTCACAAGTAATGTAATAATTGTTTGATTTGTGTTCTTGAAGAGTTCACATAAGTTTAGTGATAATATGATTAAATCAAATAATTTAAGTTACTTAGTTCAAAGATTGCATAAATCATTTCCTTTATTATAAAAATACGTATAATTTTATTAAACATGACGTAATAATAAAATAATAATAATAATATTTAATCATTTCCACAGCTTATAAAATAGGATAATATTTGGCTTGGGAAACCTAGAATATTTAATAACTTAGAATATTATTTACTTTCCTAAGTATGTTAACTTCTTGTATTTTTAGAAATGAGTGTTTCTCTATTATTATTTCTTGTATTTTTAGAAATGAGTGTTTCTCTATTATTAAAATTTGCTCTCTTGATTTTTCATTTTTAATATTAGATATTAAATTTTGCTATTTTTTTCTCTATCACAGATATAATACCATTTATATATCTTTGTGATATATTGTAAAGCTATTGGAGTTTGGTTGTGCCTGCATACTTCTTCTAGTTCCATACAGGCGCTTTTGTTCTTTTTCTAGTCTAACTGTGTTATAATTAGTTTATATCATGTTGTCTAAAAAGCATTTGTCTAGAAGTGAAAAAAAAAAAACAAGTAGCATAGTTGATAGAATCCCAAAAGGGAGCAATTAATAAATTTATTGAAAGAGTACGCTCCTCTAGTGAGAGTCCCGAGAAATTAGGTGAAGGTAATTTTGAACAACATAAAGAAAACTTAAGTGATGAGATTCATATTCATAAGGATATTAGAAATCTAAGTGAGCATGATCATGTATCAAATGCATCCACTTTAGAAAATTTAAAGGCAGATGAGCAAGTAAACCCTATATTGGATATTTATGATCTTAGAAATTAGGATAATCTTGATAATAAAGCAAGGGATATTTTAGTTGAAAAAGGACTCTAAGAGAATTGAATCTTGTGTATCCTTTAGACAATACCTCTCATCATTTTTCATATTCTTATTATTAGAGAAATTTGAGTAATGGAGAGATTAACGATAGAAAATGGTTGGTTTATTCTAAACATGTAGATAAAGTATATTGTTTTTGTTGTAAGTTGTTCAAATCTAATAACAAAAAAAGTGGATTAGCAAATGATGGATTTAGAGATTGGAAGCATCTTAGTGAGAGACTCAAAGAACATAATAATTGCATTGAGCATATGACTAATACAAGAACTTGGAATAAATTAAGAGTAAGATTGAGCAAAAATCAAACAGTTGATAAAGATTTGCAATAAGAAATTACGAAGAAGAAAGAACGTTAGAGACAAGTTTTGATAAGAACAGTTTCTTTTGTGAAATATCTTGCTAAATATAATTTAGCTTTTCGAGGATCCAATGAGAAACTTTGCCAAGACGATAATGGTAATTTTTAGGATTGATTGAGATGATTGCTGGATTTGATATAATAATGCAAGATCATGTTAGACGTATTCAAAATCATGAAATTCATCATCACTATCTTCGTCACAAAGTTCAAAATGAGTTGATTTCTCTGGTAGCCTATAATGTTAGAAGTTCTATCATAGGAATCATTAAAGAGGCGAAATACTTTTCTATTATTCTTTATTGTACCCCATATTTGAGCCATCAAGAACAAATGAGTTTGTTAGTACGATGTGTGAATCTGTCAAATAAAAAATAAAAAGAAAGGAGTACTTTTTAGAGTTCTTAAAGATAGATGACACATCTGGATTAGGACTTTTCAATGAATTATTGAATGCATTTCATTCTCTTGATCTTAATGTTGATAACTTCATCATGGTGAAGTCACAAGATGGAGATGAAAACACCTTTCGGGAAGAGTTCGCCGAGGCCAAGGCTGACTTCGCCGTGGCGAAACCTTCTAACCTACAACTCTAACTCAACATTTCAACACTAAAATACACATACAATTCATATTAATTAAACTACTAAGTACTTTTGTTAAATTATTAAATCTCCCCTCAAATATTTAATCTCATACAACCCTTCCAATCTCTAACATGTTATTCTAAACCAAACAACAATTTACAATCATATACTCATTCCTCTTTCACAACCATCATCATACACAACAGTAAATCCTCAAATTCTCATTCTCTTTACTAAACAAGTAAATATTTAATCAAGCTTTAGTTACATATTAACATATACATCACAAACTTAAAACAAAATACCAAATATGTTCATGTTTGATATGCTTATAAAGCTATCCAAAAATGTTCACTAAGTTAGCACAAAAGTCTCTAATTATCTTGGAGTTTCCGATGCCTTGCAAAGATTTGCTAACCGTCTTGTTCTACACCTGAGAAGTAGAAGAAAAAGGATGGGTTGAGCTATACAGCTTAGTGGATAATATATTTATAGCCATCGGCACTTGACCATAATTCAAGCATATGTATAGGTATAGCTACCAATTCAAAAATTCTTAATCCTTCTAACAATTCAAGCATTAATCAATTTAGCTCAAAATTCATAACACATAACATAAACTTTAGCCATTTAACACCACACTAAAATTCATCATATTTGACAATTCAAAAATGCAATGCACAAACAAATGGCTTGAGAGTTCCGTGGGACGAAACAGAGAAACCGAAGTTTACTCCGTGAACAAAACGAGTCCGATTTCTCAGGATCTCGTGGCCTCAAACGGGCAGCTGGGAGAAGGCTATAGGGCAACGTGCACGTGAATAACGAAACGGGTTCCTCTCTTGCCCAATCACAAACAAATTTCATGCTCAATACAATCAAACACAAATTCCTCATCTCATGCTTCTTTTACTTTTTTTCTTTCCTTTTTTTTATACAAACACCATAACCTTTTCAAGGCATAACATAATCATAATTCATCATGCATTTTCAAACATTCACAACGATTTCAATTTCAAGAATTCCAATGTAAGCTAATCCATACACACACATAAGCAAGAATTTGCATAATTGCACAATAGTTATAAATACATTACCCACCTAATTCGTTTGTAAAATCCAACGCAATTGTGTCTTCCCTCTTACTCTTGAATAGGATTTTCTTGGTTTCTTAAAGCAAACCAATTTCTCATTCAACTCACAATCAAACGGAAATTCATAAAGCTTCAATAATCTAAAGTAAATAATCGAGCCTAAACTTAACTTACCCATAATATATCTAGGATA
>JAOQMS010000008.1:33358180-33407597 GCA_027563885.1 Erythroxylum longipes | reverse complement strand
TTATTATCAATGATTATTATTATTAATGGTATCTCTTTTATTATTAGTATTATTTCATTTTTTACTATTATTTCTATATATTAGTTATTTTATTGTATTTTATTTTTCCCTATTATTATTATGTTTATTCATTTATTTATTTCGTTTTATTTATTTTTAAGTTTTCCATTTATTTATTATTCTTTTATTATTTATGTTTATTTTCATTCATTCTCACGAGTCATTTGAAAACAACCTCTCTATTAGATAGGGATAAGGCTACGTGTTGCTAGACCTCCTTAAACTCCACATCCCAGAGGGATTTTGGGTGTTGTTATTGACAAAGAGGTATAAGCAATGCATTTATGCATCATCATTATTCATATAACATGGTTTCTCATTTCTTTGGTAAGTATAGACCTGTTGATAAATTTTAAACTCTCCTCCTCATCTTTTCTGCTATTTTTTATCTTATTTATTTGTCTTATAAAATACTAGACAACTCACTTGATTATTTAGAAAACAATATCGTCCATTTTATAAGATTCAAATTAGGTTAAATCAAATTAAAGTTTTGTCATTCTTGGATTTTGAATTTGGGGATTTTTAATATTTTTAATAATTTAGAGTTATCTTTTCAAATTAATCATTCTATAGCCAAATTGGAAAATGAGTCAAGATTATGTTTAAATTTGAAATTTTAGGAACTTTTGACACATCTATTATCTCTAAATTTTTGGGACTTTCAAAATTATACACTCTTATGAAATTGATGGTTCAATATTGCAATTTTGTTTATATTTTTCTCCTATAACCTCTAATTTTGTCAAAACTTGTCATTATTGTTTTATTTGAGTATTCAACTTAGGCACAACACTAAAATTATTTTTACAAAATAAATTAGACATAACTATGGATATCTCTATCAAAATTAACCGTTTAAACAATGGTTTTGGTATTTAAATGTTCAATAATACTTTTTCTTGGGCAAGTTTATCAATTTTGATCAAATTCATTTTAAGCTTTTGATCAAGTTAGCTTGATATATAACACTTTACAATTTGTATTTTGGATAATTGATTTTTTTATGACTCCAAAAATGGGGAGAAAGATTGGTGATATTAGATTTAAGGGGAGTGATGACATCTAAAAGGAGTAAAAGATAGTCATTGTCTTGATATGGAGGTTTTTTATGTGCTTAATCTTATTATTGCTTTTTAATATCATAAATATTTTGTTACGATCAAAAAGGAGGAGACTGTTAAACTAAAGGAGGTTTCAATTGATGTTTTAATGATGAAAAAAATGCAAGTATTACTAATGACTTTATTATTTTGACGAAAAGCATTATAAGAATAAGATGTAGCCACAACTCATTAAGATAGTTTATAAAGTTGATAAAGAATAGCTGAAGTTTTCAACCTTTAATGTGAATATCAAGTCAAGAACAAAAAGAGATCAAAGTACATCAAGTTGATTCTATATTTTGTAAAATCAATTTTAATCTCATTTTATTACTTTTGTTTTCTAAAGGCTTTTTATGCATAAAATTTTCAACTTGCTTCATTACATGAATCCTTTCATTCATCAAGAGACATTGAACCTTTTGGTTTTAAAAAAAAAGCCTCACGATTTTTTAAACACTCTTTGGGGGACATTTTGGAAGTTATTTTAATTAAAATTACATTAAACAAATCAAATTTTACCAATTGAAGTTGTTAAAATAATATTTTTTGGAAAATTGGTCTACTAATATAGGTTAGTAGTCGACCAATGTAAGTTAAATATGCAACAAATGAGTTTGTTGACAAATTATTCGACCAATATGGTGATAAGGTTGACCAATATCCCTCTAAGGAACATATTGATCGACCAATATAGTTGAATTGTCATCCAATATGCAATGGCTAGTATATTTTTTATGCATTAAATGCATATTAGTCTAACAATATGATTAGTGATCAAGTAGTATGTTGGAATTAGCCACTGTATCACCTAGTTTTTGGCTACAGTGGCTATTCCTAAAATCCTATAAATATATGTTTTCCCATTGGTTCTTGTATGGAGAAGCATTTGGGTGTCTTATATACATATTTCTAAGTTTTTATTAAGTATTTGAACATCATTGTCTCATATTTATATAAGTTAGTCATTTTAGAATTATCAAAGTAATAAAGTCAGATCTTTTTTAGTTGTAAGCCTCTGCTGGAGTTTTATATTGTACTTATGTTCTAAGAGACATTATAGTTCCTCTTGACCATGAAGGAACATTGTATGATCTTTTATCTTTGTAGAGAAAAGATTGTACAAAGGTTATCCTACACCTTGAAAGAAGAATTATAGTGAAATTCTAAGAAGAGTCTTGGGATTAGGTGTAAGCAAGAGTTGTTTGCCAAACAATTATAAATTAGTTTGCATTTATCTTGCTTTACATTTTTTACATTGTTACTTAACCATGTTATTGAAATTTGTTATTTTAGATCATAATTTCATATCTATAAATTGTTCTCAACACTATATTAATTTAGTAAATATTTTTTAAAAATTTATCATACTCAATCCATTCCTTCTTAAGTACCATTGAGGACTAATACAATCAATCATCATATTGTTTATTGGACTAAGTATAAATATTACCATCATACCTTAAATTAATTGCATTTGTTTAGTAAAAGAAGTTCCTTACAACATCATTGCAGCACTTTAATTTGAGCTTCAAGCCATCTAATTTAGAAGAGTAGGTAGAGCTATTGAAATCTTCAAATACTAGCCAATTGTCTTATTAATTCCTCTATAAATCTACCAGATCATTCCACATTCTAATTGGATAGCAAGGTTAGTCGTATCAATGAAAGTTATCTACATCTATTTGGAAAAATAGGTTAAGGTGATGTGCAAGACATGTAATTATGAGAAGAGAAAGAAACTTTCTCACTCTAAAACTTTCTTAGCAAAAGCAAACTTGATATTATATGATTCATATTCCCTTAACACTATTTTCAGCTTAAGATTTTAATTCCAAAACATTCTAATTATTAGGAAATTCAAGCAAGATCTAATCCCACGTATAACAAAGTAAGCATGAAACATTTTTCGATTGATTTCATAAAGATAAGATCGTTTGAATTCTATAACATGATTAACACATAAATATAATAAAGCCTAAATCATAATTCATACTTTGTTTTGAAGTTTTATCATTTTTATTATCATTTTCCTTGCACCATTTCTAAAATCATCTCATTTTAACCACCACAATCACACAAATGTTTGGCCTCTAAACAAACTGAGAGAACTCTACAATTGTTGTATAGAAGGTTAAGCGAGGTGTGCTAACTGCCTTGCGATCTAAGCATATTTATAACAGGCTTTAGGCATTTTAGTAATTTAAAATTAAAGTTTGATTTTATTTAAACTTTAATGAGAATTATAATTAGTTCTAATTAAATAAAAATTATGCCTAAATAAGATACAATATCTCATATTGATCCTTATTTATTAAATATGTCATATTTAATCATAAAGTTTCTTAAAACTTACAATCAAGTGCAACTTGATTAAAATACCTTTTCTCTCTTCAATATGTTCCTTATGTGTGACCCTTTAGATTCCCAAATATATTGAAAATAAATATAAATTCTAACCCAACATTATATTTATGGTTAGATAAATTAAAGTCCTTTAATTTTTCAATCCTCTAATTAAACAATTTACATCTATAGATCAAGATTGGGATTTAGCAACGCATCATGACTACCCAAATATTTAAGAATATCAAAGTGATTTTAACTAACCTCTCCATACATGATTTTATTGTATAATTAAATCCTTTCATTATATAATATTTTGATTAAGCATAGAACATGGAAATAATGACTACTCTATTTAAGTCCAATCATTTTAGTTCTCCACTATTAGTAGTTGATTCAATTAATGACATTTGAAAACTATTTTCAAAGTATCATCCCATCATGACCAAGAATTTTCCGAATCAACACTTATCAAGAGCAACGAAACATTCTCTCTATTACTTTAGCATGATAAATCTTATATCGATCTCTTAACTACCTCCATACAGTTCATGTTATATCCAATGACTACCGACTGAGCTACCTTTGACTAGAACAGGTGATAAGTAGTATCAAAACATAACAATCTCTATACGAGATACTTTGGAGATCTCAAGTCAATTGATCATTTATATATATAATCATCACAATGAAAATTTCCATGTACATACAACTAATAATCCAAATATATTTCTCATATAGGGTCAGGTCAAAGAACTTGTTCTTTGATAAGCACTCGCATATTTTTTTAAGTATCTTCATGCTTTAACCCATGATATCGACTACTTCCTTCACAAGAAAGAAACATATGGTGTGCTAGTCCTTTTACGCTCTATTAACTTCTAATCTCAATAGAACAATAATTAGAAATAATCAATAGATAATACATAAATGTAATATAAATCTCATAGTTACGAGCTTATTATAATTTTATTTGTAATGTATATTTATCTCATGGATTTTATCATATACATTTCAATATTTATAAGATAAAGACTATCTTTACATAATCATATTGCTAAATTATAACAAACATATTTGTTGCAAAGCATACACTAACATGCTTAACTGTGACTCCTAGTCTTTGTTTTGTTTTTTGGACAATGAGGAAGGAAGCAAAGTTTGTAAGGGAAAACAAACCGAAAGAAAGACCACTGAAGGCTAAGCTAGAAGATTAGAAGAAACACGAGGAGGGATTAAACCATGAAGTCTATTCTCATAATTTGATAGAGCCTATTATAGGTTCCTCTCTTCTTGTATGATTGAAGCAATCATTATCAAAATTTCCATTTACATTGTACAATGGTGCTTGTTGGACTAGTAGCTCTTTTGATTAGGTAAGCTTCTCTATTCCAATTTATAATGCAAACTTGAAACATTTTCTTATTTTGTTGTTTGAAAATTCTGCTATTTCTTTGATTATACCACAGTAGACAAATAGCTGGGAGATCAGGCATCCGATTCATACCTTCCACAAACATCCTCTGCCATTTTATTGTTGCTTTTTGCAAAGAGATGGTTTGACTTTGAAAATTAAGGCATTTTGTGTTACTCCCATTCATGTTTTGATTATTGAAGGCAACTTCCTTTCCTTTATCATGCCTACGTCTATTGCGAATTAGATCAAGACCCAAGACCAACTGAATTTGTGATTTAAGGATTGCATAAATCCTTGTGGTTCTCAGCTAATGGCCCAATCAATTAAACTTTTAGAATTATAATTAGTTCTAATTAAATAAAAATTACGCCTAAATAAGATACAATATCTCATATTTATCCTTATTTATTAAATATGTCATATTTAATCATAAAGTTTCTTAAAATTTGCAATCAAGTTCAACTTGATTAAAAGACCTTTTCTCTCTTCAATATATTCCTTATGTGTGACTCATTAGATTCCCAAATATATTGAAAATAAATATAAATTCTAACCCTACATTAGATTTATGGTTAGATAAATTAAAGTCCTTTAATTTTTCAATCCTCTAATTAATCAATTTACATCTATAGATCAAAATTGGGATTTAGCTATACATCATGACCACACAAATATTTAAGAATGTCAAAGTATTTTAATTAACCTCTCCATACATGATTTTATTATATAATTAAATCCTTTCATTATATAATGTTTTGATTAAGCAAAGAACATGGAAATAATGACTACTCTATTTGAGTTTAATCATATTAGTTCTCCATTATTAGTAGTCGATTCAATTAATGACATTTGAAAACTATTTTCAAAGTGTCATCCCGTCTTGACCAAGAATTTTCCGAATCAACACTTATCAAGAACAAAAAAACATTCTCTCTATTACTTTAGCATGATAAATCTTATATCAATCTCTTAACTACCTCCATACAGTTCATGTTATATCCAATGACTACCGACTGAGCTACCTTTGACTAGAACAGGTGATAAGTAGTATCAAAACATAACAATCTCTATACGAGATACTTTGGAGATCTCAAGTCAATTGATCATTTATATATATAATCATCACAATGAAAATTTCCATATACATACAAGTAATAATCCAAATATATTTCTCATATAGGGTCAGTTCAAAGAACTTGTTCTCTGATAAGCACTTGGACATTTTTTTTAAGTATTTTCATGCTTTAACTTATGAGATCGACCACTTCCTTCACAAGAAAGAAATATATCGTGCGCTAGTCTTTTTACGCTCTATTAATTTCTAGTCTCAATAGAACAATAATTAGAAAAAATCAATAGATAATACATAAATACAATATGAATCTCATAATTACGATCTTATTATAATTTTATTTGTAATGTATATTTATCTCATGGATTTTATCATATATATTTCAATATTTATAAAAGACAGACTACCTTTAAATAATTATATTGCTAAATTATAACAAACATATTAGTTGCAGAGGATACACTAACATGCTTAACTGTGACTCCTAGCTTTTTTTTTTTTTTTTGGACAATGAGGAAGGAAACAAAGTTTGTAAGGGAAAACAAACCGAAAGAAAGACCAACTGAGTGCTAAACTAGAAGATTAGAAGAAACCAGAGGAGGGATTAAACCGTGAAGTCTATTCTCATAATTTGATAGAGCCTGTCATAGGTTCGTCTCTTCTTGTATGATTGAAGCAACTATTATCAAAATTTCCATTTACATTGTACAATGGTGCTTGTTGACTAGTAGCTCTTGTGATCAGGTAAGCTTCTCTAGTCCAATTTATAATGCAAACTTGAAACATTTTCTTATTTTGTTGTTTGAAAATTCTGCTATTTCTTTGATTATACCACAGTAGACAGATAGCTGGGAGATTAGGCAACCGATTCATACCTTCCACCGACATCCTCTGCCATTTTATGGTTGCTTGTTGCAAAGAGATGGTTTGACTTTGAAAATTAAGGCATTTTGTGTTACTCCTATTCATGTTTTGATTATTGAAGGCAACTTCCTTTCCTTTGTCATGCCAACGTCTATTGCGAATTAGATCAAGACCCAAGAAATTTGTGATTTAAGGATTGCATAAATCCATGTGGTCCTTAGCCAATGGCCCAATCATTTCTTTAGACTTTAAATAGCTCTCTTTTCGGCTCAAAACCCAACTCCTGCGGCTCCTTTTAGGCTTATTTCATTCTCATTGCTGCGGATATAAGCTATTGATTAGCAGCGCACCATTGTAACTTCTACGTGCGATGAAATGACCATCTTATTTTAATAAGACTTCTAAACCTAGTGACGCATGAAACTAAAATTTACTGGAGGCATTCAAAAGAATGTCAACTCATCTTGACATATGACGAAACACCATAACCATGATATAGAAGAAAAAAGAAAATTAAATAAATCAACTACTTCATAAGCAACAGGAAACAGTTGCATTACTATTTTCGAATATACCATATGCCAATTCTCACAAATGTATTGTTCTGCACAACAATAACATTACAAATGGAATGATAATACATTCTGAGATTATCACCCTCATCTTAATTGTCATTTTGACTCGTTGCATCAAGCCTTTGCTGAAACTGTGCAGAGTGATTAACAAGTGGATTGAATTCAGAAGCTGCAAGAAAATCCTACAAGCTACACATGCTATAGAGCAAACAAACGTTATTATCTGGATAGAAAATTGAACCACGTTCTTCAATAATTTCTTAAAGTCGTAATATTACAAAATGACCAGCTGACTATTTTTCTTTTTTACTTCTTGAAAAACCATTTATAGATGGGCCACGATTATACTCTATAGCTCATATTCAATTCTTCTGGTGTATATGCTACAATATTAACAATTTGGTTTCCATTGACATTTCATGTAAGTTGGAGAGCATGAGCGGAACAGCAGGTTATTCAACTCCAATGACGGCATGCCATCGTATTAGGATCTTATTAAACATTTTCTAATGCTAAAAAGTATATGATTTGCATTTTCATTTTACTATATCTAGAGATTGAGACTGAAGAACTAGGAGGTTTACTGAAATTTTCTTAATCTCTTGATAGATAACTCAAATCCATGGCTTTTTATACTTCAAAAAAAGAAAGCTTACGCAACTTAGTACTTACCATTGTCTTTTTGATTTTTGCATACGCATATTGCATATATTATATAGATGTATGATGTTTGCTCAATTTCTGTATATCTAGATCATGTCATTCCGTCATGACGTTTACTGACTTCTTTTCATTGTTTCTATTCTTATTTAGTTGTATAGCTGTACTCTTTGCGGGCAATTAGATACAGCAGTAGAAATCCATGTAAAGCTGTAGTGTAGGTTTATTAATTTCCCAACTTCATCAAAATTTCACAGGTTAACCAGTGACAAAATAGAGCCCTTCATTTTCATGTATAAGCTTGATGAAAAGAACTTGAATAATGATAAGAAAAGCATTCTTAATAATAATAATAGTTGATAAGGCGTAACAAAACAAAGAGACGCAGACAGGCATAAGTTTTTGACCTAGAAAGAGTCATAAATAGTCGCGGGAAAAAGAAGAGGGAAAGTTAAGAGATTAGGTCTATGAACGACATACGTTACTCTAACAATAAACGATGTTAGGAACCGGCCTTAAATGCTGGAGACAATAGTCTTTTGCTAAGCGGTGAAGATATTTTTACAAGGAAACAATTATCCGCCACCACAGGGAACTGCCAAGCTCAGACAGCGCGGGCAAGAGATGAGAAGTCTCACTTGGAAAAGGGCCCATTAGCAAGATGTCCCACACAAACAAAGCTATCCCAATTAATTTTGCCTTTTGGCTTTAAATACTGTCAAGTACATATTGACCACCGTTTGGTTGTGTGTCTATTCCATCACACCATTTGAAGCTAACTTTTCGATGTGGTTCATGCACCAGTAGCTCTCTATACACGTTAATGTGGTTATGTCTTTCTGTCCATACACGTTTATTTTGCTCTATATACACATTCTAAGACAATTGAACGGGTGTCCAAGTTTCCTTTTTTTATCTTACCAAATGGGTTTTAAGCAGCAGACTCACATGTATAAGTTGTTCTAGGTTTAACTACTGTAGTTCAACATGCCTCTAGCTAGCTGTTTTGCAGTTTCTTTTTTACTTTAAAAGACAACATATCTTATTTAGTTCATTCATTAAAAACTTCTTACAATTTAATATTCTTATGAAAATTCTCATACTTAATTAGAAACATACCTCTTTTATAATTTTTTATTTTATATTTTTATAAGGAAAATTACATTTTGCATCACTAACTTCAATCAATTTTTGATTGACAAAATAGACATAATAATAATAAAATACAAAATTTTATGTTTATGGTAAATATTGTCCATTGTTATTCTATCATTAAAGATATGGACATTCACGTAATCAAATCTCATTCACATTAATAGTAATAAATAAATAAAAGAATAAAGATCTTTAAATATTAATTATATAAATAGAAAACAAGTCAAACCATAAAAATGATGCATGTCATGTATAATAAGTATTGTATTTTTACGTTTGCTAAGCATAAAAATTGCTTAGCAATAGCAAACATCTTTTTGCCCAACACACTTACTTTTCGATGTTTAGCCTCTCTATATTTCTATCTTTTTCTGATTGGAAAAATACTAAATACTTCATTCAACCGTGTGCTGGCTTTTTTATGTGACAATATTTTGTAAAGATATTGAATTGTCGGAACCTTTGGTCGTCAGGTTGTCCTCTATTCAGACCTCTCTATAGAGCATTCAATTTTTTAACGAAATAGAATAAAAAAGAGAAAAAATAAGTATCAACCTCCTTAATTAATAGTTTCATTAATTTTACTAAATTCTTTATATTTTAAAATTTTTGAATAAAGCCTTGACATTTATTTAAAATTTTATCAAAACTTTCCTTATTGACTTTTTTCTTCAAAATACTAACAATGCACATATGTGATAAAAAGTTTTCTATATAAATAGTCACTATATAATTAATATGGTGATTAAGAATATTAGTAAACCACGATATAAATCCTATCCACCTCCTATGTTAGATTTTATATTAAATAGAGTTATATTTATAATATAAGTAATGATATCAATTTCCTAATTGATTATTTTTGTCTCTTAAGTCCAAAATAGAGTTATTGTTGGGTCAGTTTAGACTAGGAGCATCACAAATATTATTATCATAATAAAACTTCCATTCGTATGATATTAGGTCTAGACAAGGAGGATGGGAAAGGCAACAATGAAAGGGTCATGAGAGACTGACAACTCCTGAAAGCCTTCTAGTCTGATGCTACATTAGAAGAGAAAGAGATATTATGGATTATGGTTGATGATAACACCAAGAGTTCGAAAAGGGAAATTGTGAGATCCTATTGGGGACGTGGGTATTAAAATCTCATATTGGAAATGAGAAAAGAGGTGGAAATCATTATAAGCCTATGAAAAAGTCTACCAATAAGCTTTCTAGCTAACAAATTTTGGGGTATATAGTTATTTTAAGTTTGAATTAGAATTGTTATTAGACCAATCCATACGTTAAGAATTATAGAGAGTATCAAAACAAAATCTGTCATTATGATGCTGGCGGAAAGATGAAGATGGAGAGTGGTGTTGGCAATAAGGTTTGTGAGCAATAGACAGTTCCTAACAAGCTTTTAGCCGAATTTCACATCAAAAAGTAAGGGGAGATTATTGATTATTAATTTAGCCTTAATTAGAACATCAAATATTTGAAGAGGGAAGATTGTAAAATCCTATAAGAGCGATGAATATGACAATCTCACATCGAAAGAAGAGAAGTAATGAATGGCTTTAGTAATTGTTAAAGTATCTTAATTTGAATAAGGTTTTAGTTTGAGCTTTCTCTTGGTATATATTCAGAAGGTAAATTAATGTACGAAGAAATTTATCCAAAAATATTTCATTTTCATTTTATATCGAAAGGGGAATTATTTAAAATTTTTAATTTTATATAGTTTAGGAATTAGTGAGAAGCTTAAATATTTTTTGAATAAAAAAGCATAACATTTTTATTAAATCTAAAATTAATCATTTTTCATATTTACTTAAGAAGTAAAAAGCATATTACCTATGATTGAACACAAAACTTATCACTTTTACATAAACTCTATATATAATTTGTGGTCTAATATTTGACTTAGTTTATTTTTAACATCAATTATGAGTTCATATCATAGTGAAAGATAAGAGTTTCTCATTTTTGTTTCTTAAGTTGAATATTAACTTCTTAATTTGATTGATCCTAAAAGATGTAGTTATGTCAGGATAAGTTGGTTTAATCCATACTTAATTGCTCGAAAACAAAGTTATCAATAAACTTTTTTTATCAATAACTTAAAATTTAAAGGTTGAATGTGAGACTTGCAGTCAATTCATTTATATTTATTATGTGTAGTTTAGTTATGTTAATTCAATAGAATAAAATCCATAGTACCATAAGTTATATTATTGATAATTTTATAATGTTAAAACGAACTTAAATATGTTATATATATAAATGGAAAAAAGCTAAGTTAATGTGAGTAAAAATGGTTGATCAAAGGATCTGTGGAGAATAGACTAATTACAAGATTTAGGAGTAAAAAGATTAAAGAAATTTTGAATGGGTTGATTCAAAACTATTAAAAGTAGAAATAGTAATTAGTTTTATACTTGAATAAATACTATTAGAGTTCCAATTCAACTAGTAATAACACTTAGTGTTTTAATTTAAGTAGAAATCCTTGTTGCCCTTGTAATTATGATATCTATCATATTTTTTATATTCACCTTATAAGGTAGATGTTTCTTATCAATAAAGACATATTTTGATTATATCGTATTGAGAGTTATTAGTATTTTATCCCTTGTTCTTTATTGACCTTCAAAACTTCTAAAATAATTCCTTCTTTGCAGCATTAAAAATACTTTATAAATTTGGTTCCTTATTCTCTATAATCAGTAGATCAATTTATCAAAAATTTGCTTTAGCTTTGTTATTAAGATTTCAATCTTTTTTATAGCTCCTTAAGGTGGGTCAAATTAGTTTTTATCAAAGTTTGACTTCAATATTGTTTGGTTATCCTTCTATTTTGTGTCTCTTACTTTCTATTCTATTTTGTTCTTCAAATTTTTGTTTTTCCTTGTGTCTCCATTTTTTTATATTGAATGTTCTTGCTTTTAAATTTTTAATCAAATCAATTAATGTCATCTTCTTATTTAGAGTTTCTTTTAATCTTTTCTTCTTATGATTGATTTCTTCTTTCCTCAATTCTTTATGTAGTCCCTTTTAGTCCAAGCTATTCTACTTTTTATATAATAATTTTTTCATAGAATTATTTGATCAATTTCGTGTGGTGGTGCTATAAAAATATAATTTAGTACATATGTTCAAATTGGTGCAACCTTAGTGTTCTTTGAATGCATTCTTGATTTCTTTCTTAGTTAATTAGTTTGGTGTATTTAAAAATAAAATAATTTGTATAAATATAGTTGATCAAGATGTTGATCCAAATCAAATTGTTAAATTATGTAATCAATTCTAGCTATTATATGGCTAAAATTGATCTATATCTTAGTTATTGAAAATCTAGTCAAATTGAAGTATTACTAGTTTTTCTTTATTTCATTCAATTCCCTTTATTCTTACTTAGCACATGAATTTTTTATGAAAAAATTAATTGAAAAGAAAAGGTAAGTAAAAAATTAAAATTTCTTCATTGGATGGTGCTGACGAAATTTAATTATGATTGTTATTTCTTAATCAATAAACTTACTATCAAACATTTATTTTGGTATAAGAATTGTTTGACATACTTATATTTATTGTTTTGAGAGTCAATCCCACTCCCTTAACCATCAGTTCTCTTGGTTTTGGATATTTAGAAGGGTAAATTATTTGTTTGAGTTTTGTATACATTCTTTAAAGAACTTGAGAAGGAAGAAAAGAGTAATAAATGTAAAAGTGTGTGATAGCATTATGAACAGCCAAGTAAATACTAAGCATAAGTTATTTGATTTATTTTGAGAATAAACACGTAAAGGAGTGTGTGAGGACCTTTTTATACTTTCTTTTAAGGTAGCCCTTGAATATTTCTTCTAAAGCTAGCTTAACATCAAAGAAAGAAAAGAGAAGCATGTTCTTTGTATAGGTTATATAATAATAGTTTAGGAGAATAAATATGATGTGTAATGATATAAAATACATGTTGGAGAAGAAATTCTATCAAATTGTTTAATTTCAAATTGTTTGATAGAAATCAACCTCATGTCCTTAATAAAAGGAGGCATACTACATAATTCAATTCCCCAAATGGAAATTAATGATGAGAAAGATAATTTAAGTATTGATAAATTTAATCTAGAATCTGAGCTTAAAAGGGATTGATTTAGGCCTAAGAAAGGAGTTAGATGTTTCGAATGGGAGTCTAAGAAGTAGCCTAGAGAGTGAGATGGTGTGGGTAGGAATTTTGTAACATAAAGATTAAAATATCCTCCTTTTAAGATAGAAATGATATATAAGCTTTTCTAGAGGGTGAGAAAAAGATGATATTAATCTTAGCTTATGACTTATAGATCATCATTCTTTGAACCCTTGGATCCTACCTTTCCACCCCTTCCTAGCTAATTCCCTACAAACCTATAGACACTGGAGGATCTATGACCTACCAGGAGCATGCAGAAAAACTTGTAAGCATCTAAATTTTACATTTATATTATGATTTTTGTACTTTGATGTATGAATTTTGATTTCAATGTAATTTGATGAAATTTAAAATGAAAATATATGTGTATTATGGAGAATGATAATTTTATAAATGTCTATTGTCATAAATGGATGTGTTACTGAGAAATTTTTTTTGTTTAATAGGGGTAAATATCATAAAAATAGAGAAAACTCTGCTGAAATTTTTGTAAATCGTAGTTCACTTATAACACTTTATTCTGATGCAGGAAAAGTCTATGCCTAAGAAGCCTACACTACATCAACTCTTTTTGCATACCTACATTAAGAAGCATGTGGTGTGACCTTTGTCAACACCTAATGCAGGCAACTTAATGTATGTAAAATTTATAGTTTAATATTAATTTGATAAATAATATTAGTTAAAATTATCAGTTATTAACATAAACAATTATAATGATAGGTTTAAATATAAGAAAGCATTGAATGACAGTCTCAGTACTCTAAAATTGTTGATGAGAGTCAAACATATCTTGATATAGTTGGCGGTAGGGACCGTTACGGAAGGATTTCTGACTTACATTCATTAGCAAACACATGCTATTCACAATCCTCTAGATCCAGTACAGTTAGATCTAGTAGTGATCCACAACCAATGAGAAAGTCGTTCAGCTTAAGAGCACAGTGGAGATGTTGGCAACTCAGTTGCAACAGTCGATAGAGTACATAGCCTAACTCCGTAATAAGATGGATAAGTTAAAGGGGAGGGGCAACACCTCATTGCAACAGTCAGATCATCCGCCTTTACCTACTGCATAGCTTAGATTTATAATATTTTGGTACTTAAGTGAACGTATTTGATGTTTTGCTACTCTCAACTTTTTTTTATGAATTCTTAATCATTATAATTTTTATATTATATTACCAATCAGGATAATTTTTACATTATATTATCAAATGTAGAACAAATCAATAGATTATTGATAGAAAATTAGGGTGGGAAGTGAGAAATGATAGCTAAAATTAGAACAAATCAATAGATTATCAATAGAAAATTAAGGTGGGAAGTGAGAAATGGTAGCTAAAATTACCATAGGTACTTTTGTTAATTTATTGATTATTAATTTAGCCTTAATTAATAAGGGGAGATTATCGATTATTAATTTAGCCTTAATTAGAACATCAAATATTTAAAGAGGGAAGATTGTAAAATCCTATAAGAGAAATGAATATGAAGAAGAGGAGTAATGAATGGCTTTAGCAATTATTAAAGCATCTTAATTTGAGTAAGGAGCTTTCTCTTGGTATATATTAAGAAGTTAAATTAATGTACGAAGAATTTATCCAAAAATATTTCATTTTAATTTTTATATCAAAAGGGGCATTATTTAAAATTTTTAATTTTATTTAGTTTAAGAATAAATGAGAAATGTAAATATTGTGTGAATAAAAAAGCAAAACATTTTTATGAAAACTAAAATTAATCATTTTTTCATATTTACTTAAGAAAGAAAAAGCATAGCACCTTTTATTCAACAAAAACCTTATCACTTTTCATATACGCTATATATAATTTGTGGTCTAATATTTGACTTAGTTTATTTTTAAATTAATTATCAGTTCATATCATAGTGAAAGATGAGAGTTTTTCATTTTAATTTCTTATGTTTAATATTAACTTCTTAATTTGATTGATCCTAAAAGATGCAGTTATTTCAGGATAAATTGGTTTCATCAATACTTAATTGCTAGAAAACAAAGTTAATAACAAACTTTTTTATCAATAGCTTAAAATTTAAAGCTTGAACATGAGACTTGCAGTTAATTCATTTATATTTACTATGTGTATTTTATTTATGTTAATTCAATAAAATCAAATCCATAGTACCACATGGTTTACTATTGATAATTTTATAATGTTAAAAGGAACTTAAGTATATTATATAAAGAAATGGAAAAAAGCTAAGGTAATGTGAGTAAAAATGGTTGATCAAAGGATCTGTGGAGAATAAACTAATTACAAGATTTAGGAGTAAAAAGATTAAAGAAACTTTGAATGGGTTGATTCAAAACATGTATGTAGATTAAGCTTCAAAGTGTATTTCAAATAGCATTTTGGAAAGTTTACTAGTTCTAAAGGAAGATCAAATAGTAGTTAATATGATCCAAGTTAAGGTTATATAACATTGAGATGCATAAGCCTATTACATTAGGGTTAATTTTATATGTCATTACTTATTTGTTATTTCAATCTTTATTTTATTATAATCAAATTATATCTAAGTTAATTTTAAACCCTAGAACATATTAATATAATTTCGTAGTTATTCTAGTTTCATATTTGGAAAAGGACTTGTTATAGTTTTAAATTCTAATTTAATCAGAGAAAAGCTCTAAAGGTGGTACTTCCATTATGAAATTAGGAATATGAATTGAAATAATATTCTTATATTCTTACTTAAATTATTCTGCTAGAATCCTAGTAAAAGTAGAGCTAGTAATTAGTTTTATACTTGAATAAAGACTACTAGAGTTTCAATTCAACTAGTAGTAATACTTAGTGTTTTAATTTAAGTAGAAATCCTTGTTGCACTTGTAATTATGATATCTATCATAGTTTTTATATTCACCCTATATAAATTGGATTTTCTAATCAATAAAGACATATTTGGGTTATATAATATTGAGAGTTATTAATATTTTATCTCTTATTCTTTACTAAACTTCCGAACTTCTAAAATATTTCCATCTTTGTAGTGTTCAAAATACTTTATAAATTTGGTTCCTTATTCTTTATAATCAATAGACCAGTTTATCAAAAATCTACTTTAGTTTTGTTTGTAACATTTGAATCTTTTTTATGGCTTCTTTAGGTTTTATTTGTAGGTGGGTCAAATTAGTTGGTATCAAGGTTTGACTTAAATAATGTTTGGTTATCCTTTTGTTTCTTATCTTTTACTTTCTATTCTATTTTATTCTTCAATTTTCATTTTTCCCAGCGTTTTCTTTTTTCTCGACCCTACTTACTATTTTTTAAAAAAAATTTCAAAACCATGTCAATTTGTCATTACTCGTCAAGTCTCGTGCCCGAACGGACCTAAGCAATCAAGGCCAAAACCTGACCCAAGACTCGGTCAACTTGGGCTTGGCTTGTTGACTTTGGGCCAAGCTCAAGCCCAATTTTCAAGCCTACTTTTTTTATATTAAATGTTCTTGTTTCCAAAATTTCAATCAAATTAATTAATGTCATCTTCTTATTTAGAGTTTTTCTATCTTTTCTTTTTATGATAGGTTTCTTCTTTCCTTAATTATTTATGTAGTCCCTTTTAGGCGAAATTATTTTGGTTTCCATATAATAATTGTTTCATAGACTTATTTAATCAATATCGTATGGCAATGATATAAAAATCTAATTTGATGCATATGTTCAAATTGGTGCAACCTTAGTGTTGTCCGAATGCATTCTTAATTTCATTCTTAGTTAATTAGTTTAGTGTATTTAAAAATAAAATAAGCCATAAAAACATAGTTTATTGAGATGTTAATCCAAATCATATTGTGTGATGAATTTTAGCTATCTATCTATATATTAAATATTAAATATCTGGTCAAATTGAATTACTACTAGTTTTTCTTTATTTCATTCAATTCCCCTTCTTCTTACCTAACCCATGAATTTTTTATTAAAAAATTAATTGAAAAGGAAAGGTAAGTAAAAGATTAAATTGTCTTCAATGGATGGTACTAATGAAATTTAATGATAACTGTTATTTCTTAATCAATAAACTTACTATCAAACATTTATTTTGGAACAAAAACTCTTTAACATACTTTTATTTATTATTTTCAGAATCAATCTCACATCCTTGACCATTAGTTCTCTTACTTTGGATGTTTACAAGTGTAACTTATTTGGTTGAGTTTTGTATACATTTTTTAAAGGATTTGGGAAGGAAGCAAAGAGTAATAAATGTAAAAGTGTGTGATAGCATTAAGAAAACCTAAGTAAATAGTACAACATAAGTTTTTTGATATATTTTGAGAATAAACATGTAAAGGAGTGTGTGAGGACTTTTTTATTGTCTTTTTCTTGTAGCCTTTGAATATTTCTTCTAAAGGTGGCTTAACACCAAAGAAAGAAAAGAAAAACATGTTTTTTTGTATAGGCTATATAACAGTTTCAGAGAATATAATGTTTAATATAAATTCCATATTGGAGAAGCATTTCTATCAAATTGCTTAATTTTAAACGAGAAAACAACCTCGTATCCTTAATTAAAGGAGGAATACTACGCAATCCAATACCCTAAATGTAAATTAATGATGAGAATGATAATTTAAATATTGATAAATTTAATCAACATCTAAGATTAAAACGGATAGATTTAGGCCTAAGAAAAGAGTTAGACGTTTTGAATGGGAGCATAAGAAGTAGTCTAGAGAGTGAGATGGCATGGGTAGGAATTTTGTAACATAAAGATTAAAATATTCTCCTTTTAAGATAGAAACAATTTATAAGCTTTTCTAGAGTGGGAGAAAAAGAAGTAATTAATCTTAGCTTATAGCATATAGATCATCATTCTTTGAACCATTGGATCTTACCTTTCTACCCCTTCCTAGATTATTCCCTACCAACCCTACGCCATCTAATGCTCTTTTTGTACTCCCATTGTGTCCCCACCCTAGAATATTGGAGAATTAGATCAATCTACCACTATACCTTATAAACCTTGAGACTTGATTCAACCTACCCAATTACTACTGAAGTCGAAAGAAAGTTGTAAGGTAGAGTGATGGTATCGCAGTATAGTCTTTTCCACCTTTTTTTTCTTAAAGGATCATCCCATTATTGCCCCAGACATTTAGATTTTAAAAGAGGTTGCAAAATGCTAGACTTCAACTCTAGTAGGGTTCTTTGTAGGCAAACGCCTTCCTTTCCCTCTAGTTAATAGTTAGGCTACCAAGTTGTGGAAATGTATGGGAATGTCAAAAGTCCTAATCTCCAAGTAAAATATAGTTATATTTAGGTTCTATTCGAAGACAAGTGCCAAAAGTGTCTTAAAAGTTAGACCATCGCATATTTCAAAACCTCCCTTTGTTCCTTCATGTAGGGAGACCTAGGATTTTTTGGAAAATGTAAAGTAGAAGAGCATCCCAATATGGATTAACTTTCATAACATACCATCGAAATACTAGTCTATTAAAGGATTAAGCATGCTTGCAAGTTATGTAGTGAAGTAATTTGCATAGACAAAATTATTGCCTTAAGAAGGATTGGTTTTGTAAGGTGTGTAAATGTCAAATTAATGAAGGAAATGTCAAATTGCATTCCAATTTTAAGCCAGGTGAGGATGAAGTTATACGTGAAGACTCAATTAGGGTTCCTACCTTTAGAAGCCATTGATGAAACATCAAAAGAAATAATGGAAAGTAACTAGAAAAAGGTTTATTAAATGTAACTATATAGAGCTTATAAATCTAGATTCAATGAGGAATGAAGTTAAGGATAGTATTCTTATGAATACCAACTCAACTACTACATCAAATTGTAAAGTAGTGGAAAAAAAGGATAATGCTCTTAAAGAAAGCTGAGATGGTGATAAAACTTAATGAACATATAAAACATCAAAAGTAGAGGGAAAATAAGCAATACTTAACCAAAGCTAATTAGGGTAGAAACTTATTGTCTTTGATCATAATGGTTATGTTTGGGTGTATATATGAATGAAAAGATTTATATTGAAAAGATATTCCAAATTGTTACTAAGGGGATGGTCCATTTCAATTCATTAAGAGGGTAAATGATAATAATTATAAGTTATAGCTTCTTGGTGAATATAATATTAATGATATTTTTAATGTTTCTAATTCTTATTATTTTGATATAGGTGAAAATTTAAGGTCAAATTCTTCTAAGGAGAGTTTTAAAAATTAATCAAAGGATCCATTGCATATGCCTAATAGACCAATTACAAGATTTAGGAGTAAGAAGCCTAAAAACTCACTTTTTTGTTTTTCCATTTCTTTCTTTATGTCGAAGCATTCTTTGAATTCAAACTATTCGTTCTTTTTCTTGATTGAATCTATTTATTCCATATTCAATTCATAATTCCAAAAGAAAAGGAATCGCTCTTATCTTATTCTTATTGTAATTCCTATCTAAATTCTCATTAGTATCTAACTTCTCATTAGTAGTTTTTCATTATTATATATATATACAGACTAATAGCATTTTGGGAAGCTTATTAAACTTAAAGGAAGATTAAGCACTAGTTAACATGATCCAAACTAAGTTGAAAAATATACGTGGACATAAGATCATGGCATTATGGTTAATTTATTAGATCTTTTCTTAATTAGTCTCTTAATATTTATTTTAGTACAAATTTTCTACAATGTACTTAATTATAAATGCTAAAATGTGTTAATGTGGTTTTATTATTAATTATCAAATTTTTATTTGGATTGTAACTTGTTATGTGGTTAAATTCTAATATCATTAGAAAAACTCTAACGATAGTACTTTTCTAGTGATATTGGGGATTTGAATTGGATTAGGATTCCTAGAGTCTTAGTTAAAGTATTTTACTAGAGTCCTAAGAATAATGGAACTATTATTTCGTTTCCTACTAGAATATGGACTATAGAATTCCAATTCAAGTAGTAATAGTAGTTAATATTTTAATTTAAATAGGAAACGTTGTTACACTTATAATTAGGATGGTTGTCACATTTTTATGTTTATCTTACATGAAAGGGTTGCTTCTAATTGATAAAGAACTATTTAAGTTACAAAATATTAAGAGCCACTGGTTTTTTCACCTTTTATTCTTCATTAAACTTCAAAACTTATCAAAGAATTTCTTTTTTGTGACATTCAAAATACTTCATGAACTTGATTCTTTATTCTTTGTAATCAATGGGTTAGTTCCTTAAAATTTGATGTTTAACTTTTTTTGTAAGATTTCAGTCTTGTTCATAGGTTATTTAGCTTATATTTTTTGTAAGATTTTAGTCTTGTTCATAGGTTATTTAGTTTATATTTCTAGGTAGATTGCAAATTTTGACCTTCCTACTAGTAAAACATTAGCGGAAGGGTTTTTCTTAAGTCCTAGAAGTCCGTTTATCTATGAAAAGGGAAAATTTTCATGGGTAGATACTTCTAATCTATGTATTATACTCAATCTCTTAATAAAGTATTTTTATTACTTTTTTCTTCAATGAAATTATTTAATGTTATCGATTTTCCTAACACTACAAGAGTTTAGACATTTTTTTGACAGCTTTTTTGTGACTAACTGTCATTTCATCACAGATATGAGATTTTTTATGACAAAATAATTTATTGGCATTATTGTTTGGATTAACTATAATGATTTATTTATTTTGTCACTAATACAATGGTAATTATGACAATCTTGTATCTTTCACAATTAAATTGTCACTATTAATACATTAATAGTGACAAGTACCAAAATTTCTTTTATCAGTAAGTTCTGTCATTAAAAGCATATGCAATTTGGAGTCAAAGTAATTTTGGTGGGAATGAATTGTAATTATGACAAAACATATGTTGGTCACTAATTTTTTCTATTTGTTGTGACAAAACATAGTTTGATCACTAATATTTTTCTCTTGCTGTGATCAAATAGTTAATTGTCAGACGATATTTTATTTTTTGTGACGAAAACTTTTATCAGTAAAAATTCAATAAGTTATTGTCTACTTAATATTGTTACAAAAATCGAACTATCACTATGGTCACTACTATTCATAATTTAGTGACAACTTTTTTATGACTAACTATCATTTTGTCATAGATATGAGGTTTTTTGTGACAAAATCATTGATTGGCACTATTATTTAGATTAATTGTAATGATTTATTTATTTTGTCACTGGTACAATGGTAATTGTGACAATTTTGTATCTTTCACAATTAAACAAGTGCCAAAATTTCTTTTATCAGTAAGTTCTATCACTAAAAGCTTATGTAATTTGGCGTCAAAGTAATCTTGGTGGGAATGAATTGTAATTGTAATAAAATATACGTTGGTCACTAATATTTTCTATTTGTTGTGACAAACACATAGTTTGGTCGCTAATATTTTTCTCTTGCTATGACCAAACAGTTTACCTTCACATAATATTTTTTTTGTGACGAAAACTTTTATCAATAAAAATTCAATTAGTTAGTGTCTACTTAACATTGTCAGAAAAACATAACTATCAATATGATCACTACTATTCGTAATTTTTGTGATAAGAAATTTTGTTGCCACTTAATCATCAACTTTTTGTTACAAAGGTTATTGTCAATATAAATGTAACAAATTAATGATAACTATTTCTTGTTATAATAACATATTAAAATTAACCACTCTAATGATTAATTTTCTAATTATTGTAAGAATTTTAAGGACTAGAAACTACTTCTTAAGGTTTTTTCTTTAATATTATTATTTGCAAACAAATTTAAATATTTTCTTATAAAATGGCCAAACTACATATATTAATAATCCACGAGTAGAATTACATATCAATAGATATTTTCTAAACATAACTTTGAAATTTAATCAAAATAAATAAATGTTTAAATATAATGAAATTCATATTCCAAAATATTAAGAAAAACTCTTAACCTATTCAAAATTTAAAAACAAAGTTCTTGCAAATGCTCAATCATTTTCATCATCGCTGTCCTCATCTTCATTTACTGAATTTGTCTCATAATCATTAATTCAAATAAATAATTAAAATAATATTGATTTAATTAAAAATTTGATTATATCAAAATTAGACTATCAAGTCAAGCCTTGATCATCTTTCAATTAGGCATAGTTTTAAATTCGTTACATAATGTTTGGGTTTAAGTTACACTATATTGTGAATGTAGTTTCTTAATTATTAATATAATCATAATTATAATTATATTGTTCATAATAATAATTACTATTATTTGCAATTGGAATACAATTTACATTTCATAATTTAAAAGTCTTCCGTATGATAGTAGACTAAAAAATTTTCTTTTAATATAGGAATAATTTTTATAAGAAGAAAAATCGCAAGCTTTGAGATGCTATCCTTTTGAAAGGGGAAAAATACATTAGAATTTAAAGAATTTATGTATTGAATTTATTTTTAAGTTATTTATTTTAAATATGTAATAAATTAAAGGTATATTAAATATGTGATTCATAGAATTTTGAAGGAAAGTTCTTGAAAAATCCAACATTAATGTCTTAAAATTGTGTACAATAACCAACAAAAGCTAGGGAAGCTCAATCAAAATTTTAAATTTGAAATTGATCAATCGAAAGCCAACATCATAAGAAAAAGATGAGCATGACCACATCGAAATTTATGGGATGTTCTAACGTAGCCTAAACTCAAGGTTTCAATTAAAATGGTGACGTATTAATATATTTATAGCCAATATGAGAACTTCATGATCAACTATGTGTAGACAACCATCGAGCCCTAGGCGCCAAACAACTTAAAAACACTGTATATAAACAATGGAACACAAACAAGATAATTATAACTCCTAACATCTTAATCGAAAATTCATCAGATTATCATTTTAACAAGCACATTAACCACACGCTAACGCAAACAACAATCAACTAGAAGTAGGCCCAAATGTCAAACTCTGAACATAAAAATTGGGTAACCATGGCCTCGTTGCCCGCCACTCACGTGTCATAACTCATCCTCTCCCTCTTGGTATCTTCACTTCCATATTTAAGCCTGCGCAAAGATTCCAAGGTCTCGGGGGCTATTAAGTCTTCCCCCGACTTCTTTATCCTCTTCCAAACGAAACAAAATCTCTCATCTTCCTCTTCCTCTTCCTCTTCTCTCTTTCACACGTCACTAAAGAATGACATGATAAAGGATAATTCTGATGACCACTCTTCATTTTTTGTGTGTTTTTCTTTCATTTTATGCTATTTTCATTGTATGATATTTATATAAAATTTTTATTTTTTCATACTGACTACTGGAACTGCTTTAAGAAGGAACATCTGCATTATATATTTTGCTGTGAAGTTCAAATATCTATTCATGTGTTTGTAACAAAATTCCTTGCTTTCTTACGATGATTTTATTAATAACTTGATCTTAGATTTTGGAAATGTAGTATGTCATGATTAATTATGACCTAAATGTATTTTTCTTAAATGTTGTTGATGTCTTTACAGGCTGTAAGAATTAAACATTGTGAACGAATTCATGTGATTATAATGGCAAAATGAGTCTGCATTGCTAATTGTTGTGAATGTGTGTTCTTTCTTGGGGTAAATCAACAACCACTTTTTATTGGTGATAATCATAAGTTGAAGGTTAGTTTGTGCCTTTTCATGTTACATATGGTATGTAATACTATACTGGTTTCCATTTCCATTGACAAGATCCAAAAATAATAAATTAATGTTTGAGGGAAGTTGTTTTGGGATGCATTTTTGTACTACACATCTAACTTACAACTTAAAGGTCTTTCATATTGGACTTTTTTCACATGCTTTAGGTGTTAAAAAGATAACATCTAAGTCCTCAGAAAAAGTCAAATTTTAATTAAAGTTGAGGCTGCAAAGAAACGTGCAAGTGAGTTAGATGATGAAGTTGCAAAACTTACTGAAATCACAAAAACAGAAAATGAAAAGATTCAAACTCAAAATGAGAAGATTCAAGCTCAAGATGCAATTATTGAAAAGCAAGTTAAGGAAATGAAAAAAAATTTAGTTGTTTTTTTGCATTTGGCAAATACTGGAGTAATTCCTAGTTTGTTAATGCTTCTACCTCAAATGGAGATCCATCAATTGCCACAACATCAAATACCCCAACTAATCATGTGAGTTTATAAATTTACAAAATCTAGAATAGTTAGTATTACTTTTTATCATATCATTATATTATTATAAAATGTTAGTACTAAATTTATAGCTTCATAATTTATAAACTAATTAATTGATTCTATTTTCTATTTATTTTGTAGGAAACAAATCAATGGTGAACTTCATTTGTAAGAATAGCTAGGAAAATTTACCTTAGAGAGTTTTAGCTTAAATTAGTACTTAGTAGTTTAGGATAATTGTAATAAATATAATTGTCATGAATATTAATTTTTCCAATTCTATATATTGGAAATTAGAATTTTGTACATTTTGGTGATTTTTATATATTTTGTATATATATTAATAATTTTTATTTGCTTGTGTGACAATATCTTGGCACTAAAAATCCATATCATTTGTGACTTCTATTTTATGGCCACCGGAGCAAAATGTTTTATCGATTAAGCAATTAAATTGTTAAATTTAATACTATTATTTGTGACAAACACGAAGAAATTAGAGATAAATTTATTGTAACATATAATCTTTATTTAGTGATAACATTATTGTAACTTATAACTTTCATACTTGTGACGAAATCTGTTAGACAATATGGTCAATGACGTAAATTTCTTTTACCACTAATGCAATTCTATTGTTGAATTAATAGTTTTATTTGTGACAATAATAAACACATGAGTGACAATATCAAATTTTCATTTTTATGACAAAATGATGTTGACACTTTTTCCTTAAAATATTAGTGACTAAGAAGTAATAAAAACTCATAAAAAAAGCATGAGTGACAAATATTTGTCACTATTTTCAATTATTTTAGTGGCAAAGATGTTATCACAATAAAATGAAGTACTGTTATGACTTTATTCATCACTACTTTATATTGTTTGCGTCTATAAACTTGTCATAAGTATGTAAAGTTACTTTAACCATATAATTTTGTCACACATTCCATAATTTTTAGTGTAAGTTCTTTTGTCACAAAAGTGTGACATAATTATGACCATTTTCCTAAATTAGTCACAATTTCATTAGTGACAGAGTATTTGTGATGGAAGGTGACGACTTTAATAATTGGACACTATAAATAGTAGTAACTAATATTACTACTTTTAACTATCACTTTTGCTTTCACTAAAAATATAATTTCTTGTAGTGTAATAAAATACTTTTCATTAATAGAGTTAACAAAAAATATGATCGTACACAACAATGATTTGGTAGTCACATAGGATACATGTTAGCATATATTAATACACAAGTCAGTGTGAGCTATACAATGTCATGTGAACATATTATGTCACCATGATATTAACATGGCATTTATGTAAATAGTACATAAGGCATTGTGGATCTTATAATACTAATTGTATTAAAACTCACTTGTCTCCGTTAGTAAGTCCTTCTACTTTCCCAAAAAGAGTTAATTGAAAATTTAGTAATGATATAAAGAATTTAATTGATAATTTATTAAAATCAGCCTGGTTACTTATCTTTTTCGTTTTGTATGACTCCAAAATATTACAAGTTAGGCTAAAATAATAATAAATATTAATTAATCATACAATAAAAAATATTACAATATTTGTCAACAAAAGTTACATATATTAACTTATCCTATATGATTACATATATTTAGCAAAAAGAAAATAATATAAAATTTTAATTGAATAACAATAGGCAAATGAAAAAAAAAATTTCATGAGTTTTTAACCGATTTATATGCATACATACTAACATAACAACATTTTTATCATATGATTTTAGATCCAGCTCTTGTAATTAGAATCATACAAATTAACTATAAGAACAAGTAATTGGAATGATTTTGACGCCTTCTCAGTTAATTTTCCAACAAACTAAAGGAAGAAAATTTAATATGTACGATATTGTTGGAACATGATGTTGTATTGTTAATATATTAATTTAAAATATTAATATAACATCTATTAGATGACATGCCAACACCATGACAAAATGACATGTGCTTGTAGTCTTGTAGGCCCCATATGACATATGTGTTATTAATGTGTTGCTGATGTGGTTCCTTCATTGCTGTCATGTTATTATTATGTTAACGTGATATGTTTATATTTGTTCTTTTTATTTATTTTATTAATGAAAAATATTTGATTAGAAAATATCTAATATTAGATAATTTAATTTAAAAAAATTAATTAAAACTCACTTAGAAAACTAATTAATAACATGAAGAGTAAAAATATAATTATGCCAAAATCAAGAAAAGAAATGCAGAATAAAAATATAACTTTCGTCCTTAATGCTTATACAGTTAGAATTAGTTCAATATTTTTTAGTGGTAGCTGAAATTCGAAATAAATACTTTATTCTAGTAAGATAATATGATAATTTGATGTCGCTGTCATATTTACTTTTTAAAAGGGTCTCAACTTATCCTCTCTACATTTAAAAAGAGAAATTAATTATTTACAACCTTTAATAATTCAAAAGGTTCATTACCTCAGACAAGAACGTGAGCGGCAATAGTTTAATGCTGTCAGTTTTTTTTTGAGGGATTCGCGAAGTTAATGTCCTAAAGTGGTTGGAAGCAACATAGGAAACATAATTCTGCCAAGCTGCCGGCAAATTGTAAAGAAGAACCGATTCATAGTAAAGAACCAACTAAATACACTACTGCCGAAGGACTTAAGCCTAAGCACAACATTGTCCAGTCACAACGTGCTCAACTTCAAGTATTTCGGCATTCATTTAAATAAAGAATGTGGATACTATTTAATTGTTTCTTGAATAAATTTATAGCTTTAACTTTATCGAATGAAAGAGATGATGGGGTGAAGGAGAGAACCTTTTTTTCAGAATTAATAAATGTAACATGTACGCTTGCCCCATCAAATCAACGTAAATAGAACTACAAGATAAGGAAAAGCAAAAGTATGGCTGTTGATGTTATTTGATATTATTGTTATACAGAACGCACAGCATCACTACAGATGGGATGCATGAAACTAGGGAAGGGCTGTTACTTGATGTCCAAGTCCAATATTAAAATACGATTAATTGTTACTCTGGAAATGATTAATTTACTTACTACACACACATTAGACTCTTTCATTACTCCGGGCCCTTTGTCCCAAACGTACATAATTCCTAACATATGAAAACAAATAGATATCTGAAATGCAAGCCTTTAATTGGATAGGAGTAGTTCAGTTACTAGGGGAAGTCTGGCGGGTAAATTAATTAAAAGGACTTGGCAATTGGCATAATAAACCCCACTGATAGATAGGTCCAAAGAAGAAGATGCTTGTTACCTGTAAAGTGGAACAAACAAAATAGGTGGAAAGTATAGTTAAGGCCAATTCTGGTTGTCCGTTGTATCTTGGAGGGATGCTGAGGAAAGGGATAATGAATGTTAATGCTACACCAACCACAAAATAAATGGCCTTTGAACAGCAGATGCGTGGCATCAAGTTGACTGCGACGTTTCAATATTTTTCTGTGTCACTCTCTCGCTAGTTATTAGGATTCTATCTTTAAAAATGGCAATACTCTAATGACCCTATTTCATATTTCAGACAACGATGCTAAACTATTTTTATATGGAAATGTGTATGTATAAGTACTCCGTCAATCTATAATTGTGTCAAGGTTTGATTAATAATAAATACTCCTTTAAGTCTTCCATTTGTTCTGTTATCGAGTTGAATTGTATTGTTCAAAAAGATTAACTTTTTTCAAGTGAGAAATATCATCCAACACAAATGTAAAAATAACAAATGCTGTGGTTCTGATTCACATTTCTCTACGTGGTCGACTCCTGCTTGTCTTTTGTTCTCTATTCTTCTCTTGCCATACATATATATGAAAAAGTTGTTTTTTTTTAAAAAAAAGGATGCCATGAACGACAAGAAAGAGACTGGGACTACGGTGCCTTCAGATCGGATGAAGATTTGGTTTCCCTATGTACCAAACAGAAAAAGAAGCTTTGGCTTTTCGAGCAGAGTCGCACGAGAAGAGAACTTTATTTTGAAAAGCTATTTACAGGCAACAATCCAAAGATAAGTCGTTATTATATCTAAGGTGTTTGATTTTCGAGTAGACATGGGACCTAAGCTGTGGCGTCATAATGACGGGGTGACTACTACATCTCAATTCTCAAGGGAAAAAAATAAAAAAATTTGTACGATTATCCCAATCACAAATATTTTTACGTCGTGCATGGAAGAATCTTTCATTTTTTTAAAATTATAAAGTTATATCTTATTCATTGAACTTGTCTGTAAACTTGTTTTTTAAAATAAAAGCTCTTATTTACGAGGATAAATGCATTACATGATGTGAATAATAATTTTAATTTATACCACCGCCCTTTTAATATGGGAGATCATAATAATATTTTCTTATCCTAATAAATTGCAATTCATAATAACCTAACACGTGTAACGAAATATGATATTTATACTTCTATTATTCATGCTTTTATCCAAGTTAATAATGGATTGTTTTGATTGCTTGCTAATTGAGCAACAATAATAAAAAAAATACTGTGCGCATATTAGAAAACATATTGTACACCAATTATGGCAAATTATATGATGAATGTGGTAAATGGTAAATTGTTATCAAGTTCAATTTTTATAATGGAGAAGATTAACAGTTATAACGAGGGAAAATTGTGAATTGCCACAATTAACCAAACATTTCTTTTTATTTTAATACTTATCACTTTTTTTATTTTATTTCCAATTTTCCAATTTTATAATTAGATGAACCAAGACCACACTTTTAAAGTTATTAACAATGTGATGCCCAAAAATTTGCCACGGTCATTGAAATGAATCCACTTAAATTATACCATGTATATCAAAGAATTAGTTAGTTGATTGAAAAAATGAAGAACCAAATTTACAAAGAGTTTGAAAGCCACGAAGAGAATTCTTTGATAAGTTTAGAATTCATTGAAGGACAAGCAAAAGAAGCTCTAACAACTCTCAAATAAAAAAGACATTCAAAGTTATTTTAACTGAAAAGAACCATGCTTGAAATATTAAATAACAGAAAACTAGAGTTTCGAGTAAGCATGATCTAAGATATAGTTGTGGGATAAGCCATGTTGGTTACGACCTTTTTAACACCAGTAGACATGATATGGAACACATATATTTGAGATCATAAATCTCTTTATAATTTCAAAAAGTAAGCATAGTTGCATGTTTGCGGTTAAGATTGTGGGTCCTCTTATAACTTTGTGAAGTTGGGCATGATCTGAGACATGTATATGACTCAGATTGTGGATCCATTTGCAATTGTGGTCTGAGTCATATCTGTGTTGGAGATTGTGTTCTTCTTGGAACTTCAACTCCTACATCCAAAGAGGGCATGAGTTTAGATACACCGAAGTTAGCTCACATTCATCCAGAGATGATTATTTTACCTCCAAATCTTTACCAACTATAATTCTTATAACTGACTCAAAACATATATGCAATGTATCCGTTTTTAGACTAGTCATGTATCATATCCCCACTTTTAAAAGAGATTGATCCTCAAATTGTCACCTATATCTAAGGGGAAAAAAGCTACTTTTTAAAAAGGTACAATCATGAGCTTGTTAGTATAAAGAACACTATTGTATTACTCCCTTTATTCACCCTCTTAATTTTCTTTTTTTCTTTCTCTTTCTTCTTCTCAATTGGTCTTCACAAACCTACTTAGGTGTTAAAGGCACAATGATATTGGGTTTATCTTCCTTTAAGAAGGTGTACCTATTCTTTAAGCCTCCATTTATAACCTTTATGTCATATTGTCATGACCTTCTCAATAAGATGTGACCAACTTACAAAGGTATAATATCAGACAATATCTCATCTTGATGCCTTATAATAAAAAAGGACATCATCACCTATTTGTTTACCTTGATTTGTAAACATTCATTAAATTATTGAAGCATGTACGAATTTGGATGCTTCATTATAGGCAAGCTTAACTTTTCTACAAAGGTAGTGATAGCTATATTAGTGCGACTTCCTCTATTAATAATCATACTACATACCTTTTTATGAATGCAACATCTAGTATGGAATATTTTTTCCATCTACTATCCTAACACATCATCCTTCAGTTAAAGAATTAAAATCTTTTGAGTGACTAGCATATTAACTTCAATAGCATACTCAATCTCTTTATTGTTAGAATCTTCAAACGTTGGCCTAAATCTCTTTTCTTCATAATCACTTAAACTTTCCACCTCTCCATCTTCATTCATAATCATAACCCTATTATTTGGTCATTCAGATGTAATATGTCTTGTTCTTAAATAATAAAAAATCTAATGTCTCTATCTCGAGATGGTTGAGAATCATTTTTTCTTATTCCTTGATTACAATCATCATCTTTAGTTTTAAATGGCATAGTTTTTGCTTTAGAAAAACCTCTATCATCAATTTTCCAATTAGGCCTCTAAAAGTCACCAAGATTTATTGGGTACTTCAATACTCCTTTGTGCTTTAGCTGTTTCTTCACCTTTATAACCATATACATTATTCCTTCAACTCTATATAGTGTTGTAACTCCACTATATTGAGTATACCTTTATTCAACCTATTTAAGAACTTTACTATAGTTACTCTTTTTTCCTCCACAATATTGGCTAACATAATGACTACTTCTACATCCTTATAATAATCTCTCTTTCTTTTTTATCTTTAAATAAGACCTTCCAACTTCTAATATAAGTTAATGTATTAGAATTTTGGTACAAAATCTCTTACTCATAAGAGCCTTCAATTCATTCCAGGTCTCTATAGGTCACTCACAATTTCTTCTCTTATTATTAACCATATTATCCCACAAAATTATTGCATAATCAATAAACTCCACTACTGTCAACTTTACCTTATTCTCCCCATAGTCATTATGAATGTCAAAAATCAACTCTATATTTTCTCTCACTTAAATAACTTCAAGATTGCTTTTACCATTAAAGGAAAATATGATCATCTTAATGAGGATAAGAATCCCTTCCACTCTTTTTGAACTCTAAACTCCATCTACTTCCAATCATGCCTAACTCTTATATGAGGTCCAAACATATATGCTCCAACCTTAAATGCAAGGTCAATGTCATTAAGAGTTGATTCATCATTCTTCTCATCATATTTTGTTGGAATGGTTAGATTATGCATGTTAACTTGGCATCAATCTCTATTATTAAAAATAAAGATATACAACAAAATGATAATGTGTTAAAAGGTTTTATTTATCTTACATCACATGTCTTAGTTATGCCATGTAACAAATGACATTATGTGGGACTTAGTATCACCAAATGTTGTTAGAATCAAGTGGGGGCTCATTCTTAGTATCACCAAATGTTGTTAAAATCAATGGGGCCTCATTATCCACATCGCCTCTACTCTCATTATTATCACTTAGTTCCCTTACTTGGTTGCCTATTATTAAGGAATGATGTTGGCTCACACATTATAGAATCAATAGGGAAGTTAATCGTGCTTGGAATTAATAAGGGTGGTTTGAAGTTGGAAAAAGTATATTAACCTAAGATATCCTTAAGTTATTAGTAACTTTTATATTTTATCCACTAGGGTTTATAATAAAATTTTTTGAAATCGCTACTGATAATGTATAGTAGATATACATTTCTCCAATATCTATCCCTCTTTTAGTTTCCTATATGCATTCATATTATGAATCATTGATTCTTTTACATTTATAGATAGAAGAGTAAGAATTTAATCTTATTGAATCTAATAAGGAAGCTAAACCATCTTGCAAAATTTGGTGAATGTCCTCAACTTACTAAATATATTGACGACTCATCATTATATATTAGGTCTTCTGAATCATAAAAAATATATAGGCTAAAAATTGTGTCTGCTTAAATGTCTATAATTGTGTTTGTTTCATTAGGTGCTCCAATTACTGAAGTTTGTAGAATATTAAAGGAAAGGGGTTTAAAAGTAACTCCAATTAGTCAAAGAAAAACATTTAATGGTGAAAAGACTATAGAGGCCAATAAAGAATAAAGACACCTTCTAGGTAAGATGGATTCATATATATTTTCTTAAAGGATAGGAGATTATTAACCTAGTCCTTTCTCTTTGTTCATTTCAAATTTATTGAAGAGCATGGAAAGCCTATAAAGAAGCATCAGGTGCAAGATAGGAAGTGGTGAAAAGGCCTTTTATACTTTGATAATTAGAGTAAAATAGGTCCCTTAATTCACTCTTAACATTTTGCTCACAAATTGAATTGGTTACTTTTAAATACTAAAGTCAAAGCTTGGATTAGTTCCAATCAATGGTGCAATTTCCTTGAAAAGATAACATACGTGTTATAAGAGTAAAGGTCCAATAAAGAAAGGGAAGATAATGATATGTGCTTAATTGATTGTATAATTATTCTATAACACTTAGTGATTAATGATATGAAATTGCTTAAGATACTCAATGTGATTTTACGCATAATTCAGAAATGAAGGAGTTAAAGTGAGGCGAAAGCATTATAATTGGGCCATTTTCTGAAGGTTCACACTCGCTTGTCTTCATGGAGTAAGAAGAAGAAGATTACAACAATAATAATACAAGAAGAAGATAAGAAAATGAAGAAAATGGCGAAAAAGCATACGGCCATGCATGATTTTTCATGGTCGTGAGACACATCTCGTGGCCATGAAAAAAGGTGTCATGCTGTGACAAATCACTATCAAGCCCTCCCGTAAGACAATTACAACTCACTCAAACTCTAATTTTTTTTTTGTATAAAATCTTCATTTAGGTGATGGCATAAAGACATGAAATTTTTAGATGTTTTTCGATTGAAAGGAGAGAGAGCTTCGGGAGCTTAGGAAGAGCATGAAGAGGGAGGTAAGCTCTCCACCATGGGAATACCTACAGAGGGGTAGCTTCTCGACATCGTCTCAGAGGAGATATCGATGCCCACAACCTGGTTAAACATTCTTTCCTTGTATTTGTTGTTTCTTTATCTATTTAGAAATTGATTATATTATCCGATGTGTATGGGTTTGGGTATTGTGAAAAGATGATTTTAATGTATCTATTGGATCGTTTATTTACAAACCCATTGTTAGAATTTCAATATAATCTGTAGCTTTTATATTTGAAATTTACGTGTAGCGACTAATGATTCGTAATCATTAGGGATAACATAACTTAGTTTAAATCACACATCGTATGTGGTTTTGCCTTGATTAATCAGTTTTCCTAATTCGTATTGCTACTACCCAATTGAATCTAGAGATCGTATCCTAGATTATTCGGTGGTTAGGTTTAATTAACAATCGTATCTTGATTAAACACTATCAAAGGGAAAACTTGGGTTAATTATTAACCCATTATTAATAGTTTCTAAAAGAGGTTTGAGAACAACAAATCATTAAAATATGTTTAATTAGGATGTAGGCCGGGATAAAACCAAAGAACTGGATTCCTAACGAATTCACCACTTTCATCATTTTTAATTTGTTTTTTCAATTTGATTTTGTTAGTTAATTTAGTTATTTCTTTTCTTAAACCAAACAATACCCCCCAAACCCTAAACATCGATTATTTTCATGACAAATCTTAACCAAACACTCTTTGTGGGATCGATCTAGACTTGTCATAGCTATATTAGTATATCTAGTTTATTTTGACTAGCGCTACGACATGCTTTCAATTTTGTCGTCATTGCTGGGGAGTGCGGTGTTCTAGTTTTTGTTTGTGATTTTAATTGGTATTTTGTATATATTTGTTCATAATTGGTTTCTTTTCTGTTATTTCTTGATCACTTCATTTTCTATTTTGTGTGTGTGATTTAAGAAAACAAAAAATCATGGATGGAAATAATTTTTTATTTAACTTTTACTCTCAATCCTATATTGAAGGTTGAACTGATAAACCTAACTTTAGTTATGGATGGGATAATCAATAGAATTACTTCCATGATAGTTTGTAGGATGCAAAGCAATTCCCGTATAGACCAGAAGTTTCTTATCACAATTTAGGTAAATCTTTGGACTACTATATCAAAACCTATAATGCTAACAATCTTTAATTTCAACAAGATATATAACAGCTTCAAGAGAGTGTATAGTTACCCAATAGGATATCCAACAATTCCAGAGGATGAAACATAATTTTGGTCTAGTTTCAAAAATTTTAAGAGTCAACAAAACTCAGGCACATCCTTGGAAGAATTAGTTGATGATGTTGCCGCTAACACTTTGCAATTTCAGTAAGATGTGAAATGGTTCCAGCAAGATTCATTACCTCGATGGGGAGATATCAATCATCTGGAACTACAAAGCGAAAAGGAGCAGACATATCAACCTGAGATGTACCCAATAGATGTTAGTGTGGAAACTTTATATAGTGATGAAGAGCCTGAGAATTGTGAGTGAAATATTCAAGGAATTGCTTGTGTCGAAGAACTGGAGGAGGAGCTTAAACTAGAAAAAGACAATCTTTTAACTTAATGGTGAGTACAAAGTTCGTGATTATTTTTGGCACTAACTCTTTACCTTTACTTAGCAGAATGGAGGAATTAAACGATGAAGAAAAAGGTGAAGAGACATTTGTGATATTTCCCAAAAGCATGGACTCAGTAGAGATTAAGAATCTGAGGATAGGGCATATGCGAAATGTGAAGAATTATCAACCAAGGCCCTGTCCTGAACAACCTCACGTGGAGGAAGCTCAAACTGTACTACCTTAAGATCATAATTTCATCATATGAGGAGAAGAAGGAGTCAAGCTAGCGACCCTAAACAAAGGTGCTCTTGGGAGGCAACCTAAGGGCAGTAAATTTCTTTTGTTTTTAACATTTCCCCGTTACTTTTTATAAGCATGTGTGTTTTTAGTTTGTTTTCTTTTGTTTGTTTTAAGTTTTCAATCAAAATGAGAGAAAGAATAAAACAAACAACAAACATTTTCTCATTTTTTGTTGCTTTTAGGATTGTATAATCATGATTAGAGTGTCAATTAACTAGAGAATTTCACAGCAACTTCAGCATGCATTTTTACTTTTATGATTGGTCGATGGGCATTATCTTTAGAAGAGTAGTGACTAGTGGTAGACAAAGCCTGTAAGATTTTGAGCCTTATTAGACTGATACATTCATATCGGTCTCATTGTCTTTGTTTATGTGTGACCTTCATGAGATGTATATCCTAATTTTGCTTTGATTTTCTATTCAAGTTCACATTTTTATCACATGCATTAACACGGAGATGATTAGCCACTCTTTTCTTTTCCAAACTACATTAGCCAACAGCCTACCCTATTGAGATGATTTCTCCCTTGTTAACCCCCTTTGAGCCTTATTAATCTTTCTTTTTATACAAACCACATTACAAGCTTTTAAACTTAACCAAATGTCCTACCCAAGCCATAAAGCTAATTTAACATTTATGATTGTTGATGATTGTGGGATGTAAAAAAGTATAAGTGTGGGGGTATGCATATGTGTGTGTTGGTTATAATGATTGGGATGTTTCGTTATATCTTATCCTTGAAATTCCCATGTTAATTTAGTTTCTTTTAATATGTATAAAAAAGCAAAAGAGAAACGAAAAAAGAAAAGGAAAAAAAAGAAAAAAAAAGGAAAAAATGTGTTTAAATAAATGTATCAAAGAGGAAGTGCATATGTGTTGAAAATTTGTTTATGATTAATGCATCCCCCTAAAGTTGTAATGAATGGTGTATTTGAGTGTGTTGAATATGAGGTAGATGTTGGCTTGGAAGGTTCACTCTATGTGGTTTCAATGTATTGTCATCAATTGTATGAGTGATCCCTTCAGATTGGTATGTGCTTTATGTGGTTTGTGTGTGAGAGCTTGAATTTGAGTTGTGAAACATCGTTCTTGCATTTATCATAGTTGATGTACAAAATTATGAGAGAATGTTGGTTTATGCACTTGATGTCACATTGAGTGTTGCTTTGTTTCACTAGCTTTAATGGCTTTCATGCTACTTGACCCAAACACATCTCACTTTAGCTTTGCCCACATTACAACCTTGAAAAGTCATTTGATCCATGATTTTGTATATGAACCTTAGTGGTGGGGAAATGAAATGATTTACGAAGTTGTGGAATGCCATGATCATGAATAGTATTTAAGTGTATAGATATATTTTAGTTAAACACATTTTCCAAGTCTACCATTTGATTGCCTGATTTTTAAAGGTATTGAATGTTGATTAATCATAAGTAAAAGCTTGGAATGTTAAGTTCTTTCTATGAATTTTTTAAAGTCAATCATCTTTACGTATGATTATGTTTTCTTGGAAAATATAGGAATTGAGTGAATATTTTGGGTCTCTGAGCTTAATTTTGATGTTTTCCCCGAGGGACGACCAAAAGCTAAGTATGGGGAAATTGATATGTGCTTAATTGATTGCATAATTATTCCATAACACCTAGTGATTAATAACATAAAATTGTTTAAGATACTCACTTTGTGTCATATGTGGTTTTTGAAACAATTCAGAAGCAAAGGAGTTAAAATGAATCAAAAGCATTATAATTGGGTTGTTTTTTCAAAGTTCACACTTGTTTGTCTTTATGGAGTAAGAAGAAGAAAATTAGAGCGAGAATAATATAAGAAGAAGACAAGAAAATGAAGAATCTCATGACCATACATGATGTAACATACCATTATCATAGCGTATATGCCCATTCATATCCATGGATAGTCAAGAATATACTCTACGGAAATGGTACTTTAGAACAATCACATTAATAGAGTCTGAGGCATCAATATAACTTAAACATTCCAAATAGTTATTTCCTTCACAATCATATTAAGTCATTAACATTCCAAATTCAAGTAGACCATACACAGCAGTTTTGAACTCAATCCCGGTACATCATACAGTACAAAAATTACACACTAGTGATATCGTGTGTCATAACATGGAATGCTAATACAAAGGACATTTATCTAGAATTTGCAGGTATGAGCTGACTAGACATTTAAGCCATTCTTGTCCCTGAAATAACAGTACTAGAATTTTATTAGATCGCTTTAGAAACTAGATCTCCCTTGAACTTGAAAATTAAAGTTGCAATTTTGATGAGTTTGTGAACTTAGTGAGTGAACCATCATCGATGTGCTCACTCAAGTCAGAACATAAAGAAAAGTATATAACCCAATTCACCAAGTATAACATATTATCCAGCATTGAATATCACATCACATTATATCACATGTCAATAAGGACAACATGTATTTAATTATTTCATATCACTATTTCAAAAAAGTAATCCAAGAAATCGTCCCAATCATTTATATAATACATGTACAGTTGTATATGCAAATGCACATGTGACTCCATTCTTATTTTGCTTTATTATGACCGAACGCCTATTAACCTAATTTACTATCTCATATCTGTTATGGATACCGAGCTCACTTCATTTACTGTCCTGTATTCGTTGTGTATACCAGGCTCATTGTTATCTGAGCCTAAGGCTCTTTATGCACAATCCTGAGCTTAATGCTTTTTCTCACGTTGGTCACTCCGGTCATAACTCCTTTATTTGATCATGCATACAAATGAAATGCATCAATCTATATATCATGCCTTCATACTTTTCATTCGATGTGCTCATGTCAGATATCAATTTCATCGAATCTAAACCCAGCATTTATCATTCAATTATACATCGATTCTAAATCCAGTATTTATCATTCAATTTTACATGCCATATTACAAATACAATTCGACAGAAGCATATATAATTGAGTTTACACCTCTAGATTAACTCATTGTACACTCTAGAATAGCTATTGCCTTGATGATCCGATAATGTTTGGATGTTGGTGATCAAATTATGTGTCTTTAGTCAAGTAATACGCACATAGTTCACAATCACTAATTTGTTCAATCATATGAATATACAATCATGCACCTGTATATGTGCCATGTTCAATGCATACTCAATTGACCTTTTTAGGTATGTATTCTTAATCACAAATCTTGACCGTTCAATTATTATAGCTTGTATATTACCACTTTCCATTCAGGTTTATACCTTGAGTAAGTTTGATTACTCTAAATTCATTAATCATACATTCATAAAACTTTTCTAGGAATATACATTCACACAATTTCCCAATTCTCATTTGTTTATACCTAATACACCTTACTCATATCCTTTTAATCATATTTGTATCCATAAGAACACCTTTATTCCTCTAACAACTCATAATTTCCATATTTAAATATATTGATAACAAGATAATCCATTCCTTAAGTAATGACATCACTAACAACCTAAACTTATCAAACCCTTAACCAATTAATCAAGCAATAATATATGTTCATTTCAAGCCTTAATTAAGTCCAAATACACCAATGTAGAGTGACTTATCCTCATTTGGTTCAACAGATTCACAAAACTAAAGTTATCATTTCAAAGCTTTGGCCATGATCATGAGGGACCTTTCCACGATCGTGGGATGAGTGCCCCGATCGTGTACTATCCAATTTTCCTCAATTCTCCACAAATTTCATCTACTTAAGATCATTATTAACAGTTCAAATTTTCCAGAATTCATACTCTCAAAAGCTACTTCAATTCATGTTAATATAGCTTCCATCTTGGTTACATTAAATCTCTTTAAATCCTATTCATTTATGTCACTAACAATCATTCTTACACATACATTAACATCCACAAGTTTTTCCAAATTCAAAAAAAAAACTCTTTCATATCAAACTCAAAACACCTTCATAACATTCCATTGGTTATACCTTAATTATATCTCAATTCCTCATCAATTTCATCTCAATTTCTAACTCAAAATCATTCATTTAACAGCTCATAAACTATTATTTTTCATACATGCTAAACAGAACAGAAACTACCATTCATGCATCATTTTCCAGCACTCATTTAATACTAATATCACAATCAATCCATCCCCAATTCAGCCATCATTAAGTTCTATTAACATATATCACAGGAGATTAGTCTTTCACTTACTTGATCAGCTCAATTGCCCCCTCAATTATCAAGCTAACCTAGCCTTCCATGCACGCAGACACAACTCCAAGAACAGGATGGGAGTATAATGATTTTAGCAAGGGCAAATAGATGATAACAGATTATAGCTATGTTTGTGCAGGATCTTGTATGGATCTTGCAGTGATGATGGATATAATTAAAGCAAAATTTCAAAGCTGTGAGGGTTATGTGTATGTTTTGTTAGTGAGAGGGAGGAGAAGAAGAAAGCATGCAGAAGAAACAACTAGAGAAAAACATGACTCTACATTTGCTTAAGTCATTTGGGGCATAGTGTTTTTGTTTTAGAAGGACACATGTCATACAAATGGAGTAAGCTATATGTCTTCTTATGTGGCTGCTAAATATCACTAATATCTTAGGCCATTTGTCACTCAATCACTACTGCCATTTGTCACTTAATTTTCTATGCCAAAAGTCACTCATTTTATAGGCTTAATCATCCTAATTTTTCATATGTCAACTTGTCTTACCACTTGGCGTTTTTCCTAGACAAAATGTAAATTTTAATTCATTAATTTTCTTATTGTAACAATTAACTCCAAATTACTAATTATAATCCATCAAACCAAAATTCAAGACATAAGCAATACACAATCAAATCATCATCATTTTAAATCTTTCATACCCCGAAGCATGTCGATTGAGTGCATATACTATCTTTGCAATGTTTTCTAAATCAACATTCATGTGTTTATATGCTTATGTTATGCATGTGAATGATGCACCTCATAAATTCTAAAATGATATGTCTCAAAATTCTAACATTCTAACCCTTAGTAAGTTTTGGAAACTGACTATTATACATGATTTTTTATGGCCGTAAGACACATCTCATGGCCATGACAAAAGGTGGGTGTGACAAAGTTATCACACCCATGACTCATTTTGCATGGAAAACCCATGTCACACCCATGCAAATGAGGCTCATGGTCGTGAGCCTCAACTAGGGGGTTAACAAGCATGACATTATCATGCATGCCCGTGAGACACTTACAGCTCACTCGAACCCTATTTTTTAGTATAAAATCTTCGTTTAGGTGATGGCATAAAGAATTGAAAATTTTGGTGTTTTTTGGCTAAAAGGAGAAAGAGCTTCGGGAGCTTCAGGAGAGCACAAAGAGGGAGGTAAGCTATCCACCATAAGAAGACCTATAGAGGGGTAGCTTCTCGACTCCAGTTTGGAGGCGATATCAACGCTGACAACCTAGTTAAGCGTTCTTTCCTTGTATTTGTTGTTTCTTTCTCTATTTATAAATTGATTATGTTATCCAATGTGTATGGATTTGGGTATTGTGAAAAGATGATTTTAATGCATTCATTAGATTGTTTAGTTACCAACCCATTACTAGAATTTTGATATAATCCATAATTGTTATATTTGAAATTCATGTGTAGCTATTAATGATTTGTAATCATTAAGGATAATATAACCTAGGTTAAATGACGTGCTATATGTGGTTATTGCCTCGATTAATCGGTTTTCCTAATTCGTAATGCTACTAACTAATTGAATTTAGAGATCGTATCCTAGATTATTCAGTTGTTAGGTTTAATTAATAATCGTATCTTGATTAAATACTACCTAAGGAAAAATTCGTGTTAATTATTAACCCACAATTAATAGTTTCTAAGAGAGGTTTGAGAACAAAAATTCATTAAAATATGTTTAATTAAGGTATAGGACGAGATAGGACCAAAGAACCAGAATCCTAATAAATTCACCACATTCATCATTTTTACATGTTTTCGTAAATTTGCTTTTGTTAGTTAGTTTAGTTTTATTTTCTTCTCTTAAACCAAACAAAACCCCTCAAACCATAAACACTGATTACTTTCATGGCAAATCCTAACCAAACACTCTCTATGGGATTGACCTAGACTCATAACTGCTACAATAGTAGGTCTAGTTTATTTTGACTAGCGTTACAGCGCACTATCAAATAACTACTTCTAGAGTGAGAATTCGTCATATCAATTCTCCAATAAATTATGTAAAGAGTTGCATACGGAAAAGAAGTGGCACAAGGTAGTTTTTTTTAAAAATTAATTGCCTTAAATTTCATTCCTTATGTGGCTAGCAATCAACAAAAGAATGGGCACTAAAGAGATGCTAAGGAATCTTAACTTGTCAAGAATTTGTTGCCTATGTAAAGCAGTACTAGAAACACAAAAACATCTCTTTTTTAAATGTAGACTCTTAACTACTATGTGAAAAATTGTTCAACATTTATGACGTTTACAAAGGGAGAATCTCACTTATAAAGAACTTATTAATTAGTTACTAAAGATTAGATCATGCTCTAAAGGTGACTTTTCTATTTATTTAATTAACTTTGGATTGTGCCTTCATAAGATCAAGAAAAAAAGGAACTTAATAGTAGTGCGTCATAATGCTACTCAAAATAAACTAGATCTACTACTATAGCAATGGTGATTCCAGGTCGATCCCATAGAGAGTGTTCAATTAGGTTTTGAAATGAAAATAACTGGTGCTTAGGTTATAGGGGGTTTGGTTTGGTTTTGAAATAAGAAAATAAAACTAAACTATTGAAAACAAAATAAAGAAACATTAAAAATGGTGAAAGTGATGAATTTGTTAGGAATCTGGTTCTTTGGTTCTATATCGACCTACATCTTAACTAAACATATTTCACTGATTTGTTGTTGTTTTACCTCTTCTAGCAACTATTAATTATAGGTTAACGATAAGCTCTACTAACCCTAGTTTTACCCTAAGTTGTATTTAATCAAGACACGATCGTTAATTAAACCTAGCCACCGACCTAGCCACCGAATAACCTAGGATATTATCTCTAAATTCAATTGGGAAGCCACATTACGAATTAGGAAAACCGATTAATCAAGGCAACAATCACATACGATGGGGTTATTTAACCTAGGTTATGTTATCCATAATGATTACGAATCATTAGTCACTACAAATGAATTTCAACATAACAATTATCGATTACATTGAAATTCTAGCAATGAGTTTGTAATAAAACGATCCAATGAGTGCATTCAAATCATCTTTTCATAATACCTAAACAATAGACATAGGATAACACAATCAATTCCTAAAGAGAGAAAAAAATAGCAAATACAAGGAAGGAATCCTTAACCAGGTCATTAGCATCGATGTCGCCTCTGAACCAGCATCAGGAAGCTAACCCTCCACGGTTCGCTCACAATTGAGAGCTTTCTTTTCCCTATTCATTCTCTCCCAATGCTCCACTCTCTTTATAGCCAAAAACACCCAAAAACTTTCTTATATTTTTGTTGTCACACTGTAAGTTTTATATTAGAATGCTAGGTTGATAAAAATGGTGACCTGTCAATGGTCACACTTATGACTTTGTGTGTCATAGGTGTGAGTGGGTGTGTCATACCTATGATATACCTATGTATGGGCGTGAGAGTGGTCTCACCCCTTGCATTTGGTTGCATATCTGTGACACACACACTCACAACTGTTTAACTTTCCTAGCTAGCCTTGAGACATATTAATGCTTCATTCTTCATTTCTTTTCATTTTCTTGTCTTCTTCTTGCTTTTAATCTTCTTCTTCTTACTTCATGAAGAAAAAGGATTGTGAATCTTTGAAAAATGACTCAAATATATTGCTTTCAACTCACTTTAACTCTTTCTCTCCGAATTGTACCTAATACCATATATGAGTCAAAGTGAGTATCTTAAGCACTTTCCTAGCAATAATCACTAAATATTATGGAGTAAATTCATAATCAATTAAGCACATATTAATTTCCCCCACACTTAACTTTTGACCATTCTTGAGCAAAACATTAAAATTAAAATCACAGACTTGAAACATTGACTCATTTCCTATATGTTCCAAGAATACATATTCATAAGCAAGTATGAATGACTTTTAAAATTCATAGCTAGAATTTAACACTCAACACTTCTACTTATGATCAATCAACATTCAATACATTTAAACTGAGCAATCTAATGGTAGATTTGGAAAATGTGTTCAAAGATGATATATTATCGGGTACACTCAACACCATTCACAATCAAGACATTTAACAACTTTGCATATCATTTCATTTCTCTACCACTAAGGATCACATGAAAAATCATGGATCAAAGGACTTTTCAAGGTTGTAATGTAGGCAAGGGTAAGATGAGATGTATTTGGGTCAAGTAGCATAAAATTCATTAAAGCTAATGAAACAAAAGTAACACTCAAAGTGACATAAAATGCTAAAACCAACATTCAATCACAATTGTGTACATCAACTATGATGAATACAAAAATGATGTTTCACCACTCAAACTCGAGCTCTCACACACAAACCACATGAAGCATAAATCACTCACAAAAGTTGATTATAAACAAGACTTTGTAACCATAGGAAGAGACCATTGAAAGCAACATCCCCCTCATATCCAACATACTCAAGTAACCCTTTCAATACAACTTTAGGATGAAAAATTAATCATAAATGACTTTTCAACACATATGCACTTCCTATATTGTGATTTTCACTTGGTGTCCTTAGTAATGCCAGGTGTCCCTAATGTCAGGTGTCCCTTGGTTTAAACCTAAATTTTGATATATAAGGAAGAGGTTGTGACGACAGAGGGGAGATATTGTGGGACAAAACTAACTGAAAAAGTTTTCTCTCATTTTCTCTTCGAGTTTGCTTCATTCATTAGCACCGATAGTGACAATAGAGAGGATGGCCGATAGTGAGATCTTAAAGATGGAAATGGAAGGCTAACTTTCCGATGTCGATTCAACAGGGATATCAAATCCAAGCCACGGTTAAGCTATTTCATTCTTTTAACATTTTAATCTCTTTTTGGATTGTTGTGTTGTTAGTGTTAATTGAGCTGAGTTTTCGATAGATGATCTTAATACGTTATTTTTATTGTTCTATTTCAAACCTATTGCTTTAATGTTGAATGTAATCCGTAATTGTTACATTTGATGTTTGTTAGTAGCATTTAATGATCATGAATCGTTAGGAACAACATAACTTAGGTTAGATAACCCAAACATGTGAGGTTAATGCCAAATCATTTTTGATTGCTTGCTTTAATTTATTTTCATTAGTTTACTTATATTTTATTTTCTAAACTGCTAAAAATCCAAAAATTCCCCTTTTATATTTTCCTTGCATCAATTAATTTTGTTATGAAAATTAACCAAACATTTCCTGTGGATTCGATCCCGACTCACCATAACTAAAAATTTTTGTGTGCAAAGTCAGGTAAATTTTGCAGTGTACTCGACACGCATTGTTAAATTTTAGCACCGTTGCTGGGGAGTGTGGTAGTTTAATTTTTTTTGATTTTAGTCGATGTTTTGTGTATATATTTGTTTAGAGTTGTTTCTTTTTGCTATTTGTTAATTTTTAAATTGTTGTTAGTGTTGATGTGTGGTAGTGACCAGATCTCCTCTTAGAGAACTTGAACAGCTTGATCTGGAGATCAAGAGAACATTATGAAGATTGCATAGGAAGAAAGATCAACTCTAGTAGAAGAATTGGAATCTGAATCCAGAGACACAATAACAAACCCGAGAACCCTGAGGGAGTTGGTTGCGCCTGATTTAACTCAAAGACCACTATTCATAACATTTCCAAATTTTGCTGAACAAGTTACCTTTGAGTTAAAGTCTGGACTAATACATCTATTGCCTAAATTTCATGGTCTCGTAGATGAGGATGCATAAAAACATCTTAAGGAGATTGATGTGGTTTGTTTAAGTATGAAGCCCTCGGGATGACGGACGAGCAGATCATGTTGAGGGCCTTCCCGTTCTCACTCAAGGATCCAGCGAAAGACTAGTTATTTGATTTACCAACTAGGAGTGTAAATACATGGCTAGAGATGAAGAGGCTATTCTTGGAGAAATATTTTTTGGCCTCATAGACAGTAAGTATTTGAAAGGAGATATGTGGTATCAATAGCATAACAGAGAATCTCTTTATGAGTACTGGGAGTGGTTCAAGAAGTTATGTGCCAGTTGTCCACACCACAACATACTGGAGCAAATCCTCATCTAATATTTCTATGAAGGACTTTTATTGATGTAGAGGGGTTTTGTTGACGCAGCAAGTGGTGGGGCACTTTGAGAGAAGACTCCTATTGAAGCAAGGATCTTTACTCGAGTGGATGGTAACTAACACAACAATTCTGCACTCGTAATAATGTTTAACTAGTAAATAAGTAAAGTTTAATTCATCAACATCATTTAAATGAACTAACATCTTTTGTGAGACAAATTAGAGTTGGACAGGCATAAGTGAAAGTGTGTGGAATATGTTCAAACATAAGCCACCCAACTGATGAGTGCCTAACATTACAAGAAGGAAGTATGAGGTACGTGAATGCTGTAAGAGGGAACGTCTCGAATCAATACAACCCGTACTAGAAAACATATAGCCCAAGTGGGAGGAATCACCCCAAATTTAGTTACTAAGGGAATAAACAGCAGAGCTACCTCCAGAATCGGTCATAAGCAGTACAAGGATTTCAACCAAAGCCACAAGAGCTTCCTCTTCCAAATCAAGTAATTCTCTGGATAAATTGGTCAAGACTCTTAATTCTATCAATCTAAAAATGCAACAGAGTATGCTACAATTACAACAAATTATGCAGCAGTAACTTCAACAAGGCATACACTAGATTTAACAGGAGATGAAGGCAAGCGTACAAAATTTGAAAAACCAAATGGTTCAGATGGCAGTGAGGCTAAACCGTATTAAATCACAAATTAGAGGAAAGCTGCCATCCTAACCCGAGATGAACCCGAAGAACGTTAGTGCTATAAACCTAAGGAGCAGAAAGGAGATTGAGGGTCCTAAGAGAACTCCCACAAAGATTTCTATCAAGGAAGATATTAAGAAGGAATTGGGAAAGGTAGAAAATCTGTCATCAAGTACAAAGGTAAATTCTAAAAGTCCCAATATTATTAAGACTAATTCTCCACCTTTTTCGAGCAAACTGACAAAACTGAACATGGAGGAGAAGGACAAAGAGATATTGGCGACTTTCCCACAAGTGGAAGCCAACATAATTTTGCTCGATTCAATTAAGCAAGTACCAAGGTATGCCAAATTCCTTAAAGATTTGTGTACACACAAGAGGAAATTATGGGGTGATGAAAAAGTAATGATGAGTGAGAATGTGTCAGCGGTATTTAGAAAGAAGATGCCTCCAAAATACTAGGATCCAGGTATGTTCACCATTCCTTACAAAACTGGTAATACTGTGATCAATAGAGCTATGTTGGATTTGGGTGCTTCAATTAATATGATGCCTCATTCAATTTATGCTTCTTTGAATTTAGGTCCTTTGAAAGAAACGAGTGTGATAATATAGTTGGTTGACTATACTAATGCTTATCCTAATGGTGTGGTTGAGGATGTTTTGGTGCAAGTGAATAACTTAGTATTTCTTGCAGATTTCTATGTTATGGATATGAATGATGACACTTCATATAATCTGATACCTATCATGTTGGGGAGTTTGTTTCTTAATACGGCTCAAAATAAGATAGATGTTCGTGAGGCACCCTCACGATGGAATTTGATGGGGAAATGATTCATTTCAATATTTCCGATGCCATGAAACATCCTTCTGATGATCATTTTGTTTTTTGTTGATGTGATTGATCCTTTGATATAGGAAATGTTTAAATTAAGTTGCAAGGATCTTTTGGAAATGGTTTTGACTGAGGATATACAAGTAGAAGCCAGCACTGATGTTGAGAAGGAAGAAGAGCTTTTGGAAATGACAGTCGCTTTGGAATCATTGGAGAACTCTAAAAAAGGAATGATTTGTCTTCTCTAAAACTATATAAATCTCACAAGAAGTTATTACCTTCTGATGTCCAGGCACCAGAATTAGAACTGAAACCACTCCCTACACACCTAAAGTATACTTATTTGGGAGATAAGCAAACTCTTCCAATCATCATTTCTGTGGAGTTAACTTCAAATCAAGAGGAGATGCTGGTTTGAATGCTGAGAGAGCATAAGAAGGCCATCGGGTGGACTATCGCGGATATCCAAGGGATAAGCCCTTCTATATGCATGCACAGCATTTTGTTGGAGGAGGATGCAAAATCTACAAGGCAAGCCCAGCGTAGGCTGAATCCTCCAATGATAGAAATTATGAAGAAGGAGGTGTTGAATCTTCTTGATGTTATGGTGATTTACCCGATCTTCGATAGCAAGTGGATAGGTCCTGTTTAGGTGGTTCCAAAGATTTCTGAAATCACTGTTGTGACAAACCAAAAAAGTGAGTTGGTTCCCACCCGACTACAAACCAGGCAACGAGTATGTATTGATTATAGGAAGTTGAAACATATTTTAGATATAATTTTGGACCCCATCTTTCAACAATAGGGGATTCTGCCCCACGTGCGTCACGTCCCTCAGATTTATTAGAACGATTGGTAGAGCATGACCTTAATAATCTTTCTTTTCTCACTCAAATATATAACAGTTTCTTGACTTTTTGAGCGTTATTTTATAACTCATTATCTTCAGATTCTGATCGTACTAGAAGATTAGGAGAAGATCACATTCACATGCCCATTCAATAGGTTTGCTTATTGAAGGATGTCGTTCAGATCATGTAATGCGTTCGCCACGTTCGAACGATGTATGGTAAGCATTTTTCTAAATATGTTGAGAAGATTATTGAGGTATTCATGGATAATATTAGTGTATATGGATCTTCTATTGATTTATGATTCATGAAGAAGAAGAGGAGTGAAAGAAGAAGAGGCAATATAGAATGTTTAGTGAAGAACAAAGAAATGAGAAGTCTCACAAAATATATTGGATCGCAGGAGCGTGAAAAATTTATCACGCCTATGCAACACCTCTCACTGCTATGGGAGAGCTATGAGAGACCTCTCACGGCCGTGAGAGGGCTATGCACTATCGGAGAGGACCATGCATAGTCATGAGAAGGCCTTGCATGGTCGTGCAAGGCCATGCATGACCATGTGGTGTGTTCTCACATCCGTGAGAATTAACTCACGGGCGTGATTTTCACCTGGTGTCCCTAGTAATGCTAGGTGTCCCTCAATTTAAACCTAAAATTTACTACATAAGGAAGAGGTTATGATGGCAGAGGGAGGACATTAGGGGACAGACCTAGTTGAAAAAATTTCTCTCATTTTCTCTTCGTGTTTTCTTAGCTCTTTAACAGCAAAAGTGGCGATGAAGAGGATGGCTAACAGTGAGAGCTTAAATATGGAGATGGAAGGCTAACTTCCAAATGCCGATTCAATAAGGATATTAAAGTCAAGTCACGGTTAAGCTATTTCATTCTTTTAATGTGAAAATCTCTTTTCGGATTGTTGTGTTGTTTGTGTTAATTGAGCTAGGTTTTGGATAGATAATCTTAATATGTTATTTTGATTATTCTATTTTGAACCTATTGCTATTGTCGGACCCCATTTCCAGAGTCTGACTCTTAGCTCTGATGCCATAAAAATGTCAGACCCCGTTACCGGAGTCTAACCTCATTATGCTTCATCCTCTGATACCACATCTGTCAAGACCCCGAGTTCGGAGCCTGACTCTCATACATGCATACATTCGGGTTTAGATTTCACATCTGTTGGATCCCTTCTCCGGAGTCTAGATCCTGCACTTAACTTGCTTGACTTTTACTCTCGTTCATGTAAACTTGCTTAACTTGCTTACTTCGGGTCCAATAACATATCTTCTCTTACAAACATCCAAACCAGATTTTCTTGAGATGGAAAGGCAGAGGGCCTCAAGAACTACAAGTTTCATGAAGACCTCGAAGTCCAACTTGGTCTCCCGATAGCTCAAAAATGGGAC
>JAOQMS010000008.1:33347529-33358080 GCA_027563885.1 Erythroxylum longipes | reverse complement strand
AATTTGATGGGGAAGTGATTCATTTCAATATTTTTGATGCCATGAAACATCCTCCTAATGATCATTGTGTTTTCTCTATTGATGTGATTGATCCTTTGGTGAAGGAAATGTTTAAATTAAGTTACAGGGATTATTGGGAAATGGTTTTAACTGAGGATATGGAAGTAGAAGCCAACACTCATGTTGAGATGGGAGAAGAACTTATAGAAATGATAGACACCTTGGACTCATTGGAAAGCTCTTTAAAAAGGTATGATTTGACTTTTATACAACTACCTGAAGCTCACCAAAAGTTGTTACCTGCTGATGTGCAGGCACTAGAATTGGAATTAAAGCCACTCCCTACACATCTAAAGTATGCCTATCAAAGAGATAAGTAGACTCTCCCAGTTATTATTTTGGTGGAGCTGACTTCAAGTTAAGAGGAGAGGCTGATTTGAATGCTAAGAGAGCATAAGAAGGCTATCGGGTGGACTATTGCAGATATCCAAAGGATAAGTCCTTCCATATGCGTGCATTGCATTTTGTTGGAGGAGGATGCAAAATTCATAAAGCAAGCTCAGCATAGGCTGAATCCTCCAATGATGGAAGTTATGAAGAAGGAGGGGCTGAAGCTTCTTGATGTCGGGGTTATCTACCCGATTTCTGATAGTAAGTGGGTAAGTCCTATCCAAGTGGTTCCAAAGAAGTCTAGAATCACCATTGTGATAAACCAGGAAGGTGAGTTGGTTCCCACTTGAGTGCAAACTGGGTGGCGAGTATGTATTGATTATAGAAAGTTAAATCATGCTACTTGAAAAGACCACTTTCCCCTTCCTTTTATTGATCAGATGCTTGAGAGATTGGCTAGTTATGACTATTATTGCTTTTTAGATGGCTTTTCAGGTTATCTTCAGATCCCAATTGCACCAAAAGATCAGGAGAAGACCACATTTACATGCCTATTTGATACATTTGCTTACCTAAGAATGCCATTCGGATTATGTAATGCACCTGCCACATTCCAAAGGTGTATGGTAAACATTTTTTTTCGAATATGTTGAGAATATTATCGAGGTATTCATGGATGATTTTAGTGTTTATGGATCTTCTTTTGATGAATGTCTTGAGAATCTTTCCATTATCTTGGAGCGATGTTTAGAAACTAACCTTGTGTTAAACTGGGAAAAATGTCATTTAATAGTGGATCAAGGTATAGTTTTAGGCCATGTGATATTTTCTAAGGGTATTAAAGTAAACAAGTCTAAAGTTGATCTTATTTCTTCTTTACCGTACCCCTCTATTGTGAGGGAAGTGAGTTCTTTTCTTAGGCATGCAGGTTTTTATCGAAGGTTCATTAAGGACTTTTCAAAGATAGCCGCACCACTATGTAAGCTTCTTCAACAAGATGTCTCTTTTGAGTTTGATGAAAAGTGCAAGGAAGCATTCCATATACTTAAGGAGCTTCTGACACCCCACCGGTGATTCAACCGCCAGATTGGAACCTCCCCTTCGAGATCATGTGTGATGCAAGTGATTATGCAATGGGGGCAGTTCTAGGACAAAGAGTGGGAAAAGCTTTGCATACCATCTACTATGATTCAAAGACTCTAAACCCGTCTCAATTGAATTATTCCATTACTGAAAAACAACTGTTATCTGTGGTTTTTGCTTTAGAAAAATTTTGATCGTATTTGCTTGGTGCTAAAGTGATTGTTTATTCTAACCATACAACTTTACGATACTTACTCACAAAGAAAGAAGCAAAACTGAGGCTAATCAGATGGATTGTCTTCCTTCAAGAATTCAACTTGAAGATCAGAGATAAGAAAGGGGCATAAAATGTAGCGGCGAACCATCTCAGTCGTTTGATAAAGGAAGAAGATGATATCCCTCTATGAGAAACCTTTTTAGATGAGCAATTATTTTCTGTCGATGCGACACCACCATGGTATGCAGACATTGTCAATTTTTTAGTTACTAACGAATTACCTGTTGGTTTGTCAAAGGCTCAAAGGGATAAGCTACAGAGTGAAGCGAAGTATTACATATGGGATGACCCGTATCTTTGGAGGCTGTGCAGATCGAGTTATCAGGAGGTGTGTACCAAAAAATGAATCATCATCAATTTTAGCCTTCTGCCATTTGTACGCTTGTGGAGGACATTTCGAAGTGAAAAGGACAGCTCATACATTCTAGAGAGTGGCTTATACTGGCCAACATTGTTTAAAGATGCATATACCTTCTGCAAATCCTGTGATAGAAGCCAACACTTAGGTAACCTGTCCCATAAGGATCAATTGCCATAAATTCCTTTGCTTTTTTGTGAAATTGTTTATGTTTAGGGCATTTATTTTAGGGGACCTTTCCCTCCATCTTTTGGCTTTACTTATACATTGCTTGTGGTTGATTATGTTTTTAAATGGGTGGAAGCCAAAGCCACTAGGACTCAAGGTTGCTGCAGATTTTGTTAAGGCTAACATTTTTTTAGGTTCGGGATACCGAAAGCCATTTTTAGTGACAGAGGAACCCACTTCTGCAACAGGGTGATGGAAGCAATGTTTAGAAAATATCACATCACACACAAAGTGTCGACTGCTTACCATCCCAAACCAACGGGCAAGTTAAAGTCTCAAATCGAGAAATCAAGTTAATCCTAGAGAAAACCATGAAATCCAATAGGAAGGATTGGAGTGTAAGACTGGAAGATGCATTATGGGCCCACAGGATGGCTTACAAAAAACCTATTGGAATGTCTCCATATAGACTAGTGTTTGGGAAGCCATGTCATCTTCCTATGGAATTACAACATAAGGCATATTGGGCTATCAAAAGATGCAACATACACTTGGATGATGCAAGAGTGCATAGGAAGGTGCAGCTTCAAGAGTTGGAAGAGATAAGGAATGAGTCATATCAAAATGCAGTAATATATAAGGACAGGACAAAAGCTTTTCATGATAAGATGATTTCAAGGAAAAGCTTCTTGGTGGGCCAAAAAGTGTTACTCTATCATTCCTATAGCACCCCACTTCCATCGAGCATGTATCTGTACATCCCAAGGAAATTTAGATACATACTCAGTGAAAGTAGTGCACTAGAGTAGTCAAACATAACTCATTGCAAATTTTTGTTCTCAAACATTACACACATTTTTTGGAAAACCAATAATCATTAATGGGCCATTTTATTTATAGCAATTTCAATCACAATCGTCACAAAACAATATAGACATTGCAGAATTTCAGAAATCATTTGGGCCCTTACCAATTCAAAACACTTTCAGTCAAGAGGTCATTACACATTAAAATTATTCATATACAATGGTACACTATTTGCAGAATACATTCTTTAAGACAAAAATAACAGAAAAATGTATGCAGACGTAAACGGATCACGATTTCTATCTCTTACTCAAAAGTAGTGGTTAGACTCTAGTTAATTTAACTGGGTGTCTCCTCTGAGCCTGAAAAATATGTTGCAAAATTGCGGTGAGTTTTGCGAACTCAGTTGAGTAACCATCCTCGATGGTTCATTCTTGTCATGCAACACAACAATTCATGTTATCAAATAATTCACGTCATCTCAATTATCTTGTGATATCATGAAACACTTTGTTCACAATTATCACATTTAAAAAACCATATAATTCATTATGTCATCGCGATCATGCTAAACATGTTCATCGATAAGTATTCACACATTTCATATAATAAAAATCCTCAAAACATTGCAATCATTCAATTTATTCATATCAAATGTGTATGCAATGCTTATGAGACTCGAATTCATTTATAACATTGTTATGAACGAGCGAATTTTTCAATGTCCCATGTCTATTGTAGATACCAAGCTCTATCATACTGTCCCATATCCATTGTCGATACCAGGCTTTATCATACAAATTGAGCCATAGGCTCTTACCACAGATGTCTGAGCTTTAAGCTCTTTTTCACTAGCGACTCCGGTCACAACTGCCTTTATATTTCATGCATTTATGGAATAAATGCATATCAAATTTTCAAAATCATATTCAATCCATTGCGTTTGCATTTACTTTTTCATTCACATTGGTCATTGGACTTGGTTCGGCATTCAACATGTAAGTTGATAATACATGTAGTCAATCATCTTTACATTCAAGGAACACTTCCAATGTATTATTAATGCATCAAACGTCTCAGATATTTTATGTCCGAAAATCAGTACACAACATCATATATCAAATCAATTCAGAATTGAAACAAACAATCAAGGTGAGACCATCTTAGGTTACTCACAATACGCTCTAGATTAGCCATTTCTTCCATGATCCGGAAATGTATGGATACAAATGTTGAATCCTGTATGTCAATTTCATGTAACACACATAGCGCACACATATTATTAATTGCACAATCACATAAACATTTCATTATACACATGTGTATATGTAAGGTATAACGCATGCTTATATTGAAAATCCTGGGCATATTTCCTTTATTCATATCTCACAATTAATTAACATCTTTCAATCATTCTTTAATATCTAATGTACTTTACTTGCTTTACTCATCTCATTCATTATTTGCTTGGTTCACTTAAGATCTCATTCAAGTCTAATTACCCCATATGGAAGCACCCTAGCATTGATTGGTTCAAACTTCACTCAAAAGACCACTCTTTTTCTCTTTAGGTTTGTCCATGACCGTGGTGTCCTTTCCACGATCATTACAGAACCTTATTTTATCCGGCCACGATCATATTGTAAGGGCCACGATCGTGCCTAACATTTTTCTTCCTTCATCCACGCGAATTTAGCACTTATACAAATATCAATTCTACTCCAAAATTTTCTGAATTCATACGCATTAATACAATTTCATTCCATGCTAATTACACTACCCATTTATAACATTAAACTCTATAATCCTCTAGTCATTTGATTCAACATTTCAAACTTAATCTCATTATTCATGAAATCCAAGCTCCTTCCTTGCTATGTCTTATTCAAAATGCAATCAAACAATTTGTTCATTATTTTATGTCCTTATTTAACACTCTAAACATTTCACATTTAGATGTATTACCTTCAAACATCCTTTTCCTTAAAGGTATAACATCAAGATCAATCAAAACTTATCACACATTTAACCAACTTTTCCAATATCACTTATGTCCTTTTTAAGTCCCAATTAAGTCCAAAAAAATCATAATTATATACCTCATCATTAATTGGCTCAACCATTGCATAATCACCACATTACTATGAAAAATCATTGCCCACGATCGTGGCAACATAAACTAATTTCCCAGTATTCCTACAGTTTTCTAGTTTTTCTCATGATAGATTTTTAGGTTATTTTTTTATGACCATTTTGGCCTAGAAAATGATGTTTATAGGCAAAACTTTCTCTAATAAAATTTTCCTCTATGTCTTAAGTTTCTAATGACATCAAAATCATACATTTTGGTCTTGTATCATGCACGTTATAATCAAAATACTACATACTATTCTCAAATCTCGATAGAACACAATTCTCAACTTTAAGCAAAATTTCATGACTCTTAAAGATAGATTTCAAATATATTCCTACATTAAAAATGTAGCCATATTTTTCTAGTCTACTCTAAATCAAAATTCATCTGATTTGGATATTCACATATTAAGTTATGGCCAAAATACAGATGTACGTTCAGTAAAAACACTTGATCTAACATATTTCAGCACACCTTTAACTTCATTTTCAGCCTAGTTTATCTCTTTTGCTTAGTCTATCATTTCTAACTTGTGTCCTCCTTATTTCCTCTTCATTCCCACTTCCACTTCAGCTCAGTATCATACACAACAATTCATGATCTATGTTTGATCACTAACCTAAAAACAGAACATAATACATTCATTCATAAATCATTTTTCTGCACTTCCTTCAACCCTATTTTAGGACTCGTTCTAACTCTAAATCATCTCTACATCAATTTATGAATCATTAATCATCATACACATAAAAGCAAGACATGAACATACCTAGGTTTTCTCATTCACGTCCAACATACATAACACCATCTTATGATCATATGCCCTCTAACCATCATTATACATGCTTCATTCAACAAATCAAGAAGAGTAAAGCTTTTAACTTGTTTACTTCAAGATCCTCAAAAATCACCTTGAACCCTAGTTTCCAAAGCATCACACGATAATCTTTCATGGAAGCATAGGTTGGGTCTTTTTAATACTAAGATGAAGAAGACAAGGATTTTGAAGTAACTAGTGATGAAAAATAGTAGCAAGGATCAACATGGAGTGTGAGAGAAGAGAGTGTCATAAATGATGGAGAAGAAGAAAGAAGAAAATACGAAGAAGAAGAGAAGAAGAGAGAGAGCATTTAACAAGTGAGACAAAATAAGAGTTGGTCTTTCATTTGAAAAAATCGTGGGATATAAGTGGCATGGCAAGTGACACTTATCACTTGCAATTTGTCACTTTCTCATGGTTCCATTTGTCCCTCCTTTAATAACTTATATATTTGGTTCCAATTCTATTCCAATTTTCAATTACATATGTCATTAAATCCCAATGTTATTCATATAAATTTCTACTGTCATCTGACACTTATGTCTGCCACTATTCATCAACTGTCTCGCCACTTAACAATTTTCCTAGTCCAAAAATATCCTTAATCTCCAGAAAATTCTCAAATTTTACCAAAAATTCTAAATCAATAATTAAACACAACAACTCAATTTTCAAGACATATAATCCATAATTCACATATTAATCACATTAAAATAATCATTTATACCCAGAAATGTCAAATGAGTGCAAGAACAAATTATTGTAATGTGTGCAATGATTAAATTCACGTGTGTGTATACCAATATTATGTATGAGTACAAAATACATTTTTCTAATCTCTCAATAACATTCTTCATATACTGTATTCCCGGGCTCCAACCTTTAGTATGGGAACGGGATGTTACAATTATCCCCCTTAATAAATTTCGTCTTCGAAATTCTTATCCGATTGATCAAATTGATAGGGGTATTGTTTTTCTCATAATCTCTTTCATTTCCCATGTAACTTATCAACTTGACTTTTTTTTCCAAGTGATTATAGTCGATGAAATCACTAGGTCTTTCAATTTCTTATTCAGATATCTTTTTTTTCTTAACTGATTCCTCAATATATCTCTTACTAGTCACATGTTTCACCTCCTATGCCAACAATACATCTATTGGATCATACCAATATCTCCTAAACATACTTATGTAACACGGTGTGGATCTGATATATCTTTGTTGGTAAGACTAACTTAAGTCAATGGTCCTATGCTCCCAATAACTTCATATGGACCAATACAATTCGGCTTAGCTACCCTATTTAACAAACTTTAACACACCTTGCCGAGGTGGTACTTTCAAAAACACTTTATATATCTCTCTATATTCCATACCTTCAGTGTTGATCCACCTAACTCGTTTATCTTTCTTGAATCACTTAATTTCTAATACAGTTCAATTTCATTTATCAACAACATCTCAAATCAATTTTAGCCTTCAACCATTTTTAGGCCCTCTCTAACTCAATATAAGGGCAGATGACTCATTCGGTTTTATAATGCCTTATACAGTGTCCTACTGACACTACTGTGATAAAGATTTCTATAATCGAATTCAATCTAGACTTTATATTGATCTCATTTTCCTAGGAACTCCAAAATATAAGCTCTAAGTATATTTCCAATAGTTTAAACTGTTGGCAACTCAATCATTCATTTACACATTTGGTCACTTGCTTCTTCATTCTTGGCCGTTAAATATTACTTCAGCGTATTCCTACTAGGATGTATAGCATAGGTTGCTATTTATGCTTTCTCTAATAATCTCTTTGCTCAATCATCGGTATTGGGTGCACTTACTTGTTACTACAATCACAAAGTATCATTTTTCCTATTCAAACACAAATTTGGATTCATTTTCACTTTCTCAATAAGATTCACAATTTCTGAATCCTCACTTTGAGCTTTTCTAGTCCTTCTATGCAAAACTGATCTTAATTTCAATGTGGCTAATGACAATTCATTTTGCCCCAATTCCAACTTAATCATTCTAAGCTCTTCATTACACTAGATCTGGTAACCCCAATATCTGAATTTGTACCATTCTACTATTGGATTTTTCACTTAATGCATTAGATTACAACACTAACTTTACTGGATAATACTCATTTGTACAATCAAAATCTTTCAGTAATTCTATCCCTTTCTCAGTCTCTTATTCAACTCTTTCAAACTCAACAATTACCTCAAACTTTAATTATTTGTATATATATATCCAAAATGTTTCACTATACATACAATGTCTCCAAGTTCTCGAAGCAATTACTGTTGCAGTAATTTCTAAATCATTTATGAAATAATCTACTCATGAGACTTTAATTGTCTCGATGTATACAAAATCACCTTATTATGCTAGATTGGATTACATCCTAATATCTGGTGTGAAACATCGTTATATATTACAAAATCTCCAATTCCAGATGGAATAACTAACATCGATGGTGTAATCAGTCAATTTTTAATTCCTCAAAATTCTTCTTACGTTCACTAGTCTATCTGAATGACAAATTTTTCCTTTGAAGTTTCTCACTTTATCATTACCTCTACTTTCTTTGGGTCTACCAATATGCCATGTTCAAATATTATATAACCCAACATATTACTTAATCAAGCTGAGATTCACTCTTATTGGAATTGGCATCTAATTATTTTTCCTACATGATAAGTAAGACTAACCTCAAGTGTTCAAATTGTTCTTCTCAACTTTTCGAATATATTCCATAGATCCTCTATGATCACAGTCACTAATTGATCCAAATAAAATCGGAACACTTTATTCTTTATTTCCATGCCTGCTATCTGGGGCATTTATCAACCTAAAAGGTATCGCCAAAACTTAATGTGCCCATAACTAGTTCTCGAAATTCTTAAGTAACTAATTTCTCAAATGAGGTAATATTATTTCATGTTTTTCTCAGTCTCTCGATTGACTTCTTTTCTCAAATGACTCTCTCCACTCATTCAACTTCCCTGTTTTCTTATTGACTTATTCTAATGTCTGCCCATTCATGATAGTTCCTTCATATATTTCAATTTATGCACACGTCTCAATCTTCTGAACTTAACCATCAAACTGAACTTGTATCTTTTGAATATGCTAGTATAGAGTACATTATGAACCTAAGTTCCTTTAGCAATAGCAATAGTATTATCTCCAATTCAAGAATCCAATAACATTGTTGGATACTTTACAACAAATACAACACATTCACTCTCTATAATATATTCATTTTTTTTAACTAAGTCTCATATCTATCTGACTCCAATATTCACTTCTAATTTGTTCATTAATCATTCATTCTTAGAAGTAAATCATGAAGTAAATCACACGTTAATATAGAATTCACTTACAATAAACAAAATACACAAGAAGGGGGGGTTGAATTGTGTATTCTTTTCGTGAATACAAAAACTTTAATATATCTTGTTAAGAACTTTTCCAACTGTTAAAAGAATACCAAAAAAGTTATACAAAAATAGTTACGTAGTTAAATCGCAAATAACTTCTATATATTTGTCTAAAAACAAAATAAAATAAAGTGAAAGGTTAGAAGATAGACACTAGAAAGATATTGTGAGCTTTTTGTTACTGTAGAGTTTGCTCTTTAGTATCGTACTTTTGAATACATAATTTTTCTTTTTAAGTAAATACTTGAAAGCTCAAAAAGCTTATTCAATCTTTGACTACGACTAGTAGATATAGCCTAAATCTCCAACTGCTTCTTGATTCTTGATAACTGCTTCTTGATTCTTGTAGAACCCGTTATTTAGTTGAGTTCTGTAACTAACTCCAACTAACTAACTGTCCGACGTACTAGCGTATCTTTATCTTTGTATCGTATGTGTTTTCCTCTTCTTTTGTGTTTTTCACTTCTTCTGTGTTTTCATTTCTTATGTGTTTTGCACTTCTTCTGTGTTTTCCACTTCTTCTGTGTTTTCACTTCTTTTGTGTTTTCCGCTTCTTCTGTGTTTTCTACTTCTTCTGTGTTTCCACTTCTTTTGTGTTTTCACTTCTTTTGTGTTTTTCGCTTCTTCTGTATTTTCTTCTTCTTCTGTATTTTCCACTTCTTCTGTGTTTTCCCTTCTACTGTGTTTTCCGCTCCTTCTGTGTTTTCACTTCTTCTATGTTTTCCTGCTTCTTCTGTGTTTTCCACTTCTTCTGTGTTTTCACTTCTTCTGTGTTTTCCGCTTCTTCTGTGTTTTCCCTTTCTTCTGTGTTTTCACTTCTTCTGTGTTTTCCCCTACTTGCGTGTTTTTCGCTTCTTCTGTGTTTTCACTTCTTTTGTGTTTTCCGCTTCTTCTGTGTTTTCACTTCTTCTGTGTTTTCACTTCTTCTGTGTTTTTCGCTTCTTCTGTGTTTTCCCCTTCTTTTGTGTTTTCACTTCTTCTGTGTTTTTCTGCACACTTAACACACTTATCAAAATAATTCATTTATTTCTAATATTATTATTATTTGATTGTCACCAAAAT
>JAOQMS010000008.1:33308443-33338387 GCA_027563885.1 Erythroxylum longipes | reverse complement strand
CAAGCAAGTGTGCATGAGGTATCAGAGTACGGATGCAAGTAAGTGAGCCAGGTTAGCAAGCAAGCATGCATGCAAGGCGAACTCGGGGTCCGACAGACATGGTATCAAAGCATGAATGGAAGCATGAACAGGAGTTAGACTCCGGAAATAGGGTCTAACAGGGTTGGTATCAGAGCAAGCAAGTAGTTATGAACAAGAGTCGGACTCCGGGAAACGGGGCCTGACAGGGTATATGTTGGGGCCTTACACTTTAATAATATGTCAATATTTTTGTAAAAGTGGAAACATGCAGTTCAGATCAAATAATCAAACATAAGCAAGTTTCATTATAGATTAGCTTGCACAGTGTGAATCTTGAGTATTAGGATAACCTTGGTTTAAGCCACCTTGCTAGTATCCTAGGGGGTGTACAATTGTAGCATCCTGTTTTCTCATGCTAAGGGTTAGAACCCTAGAATATTGTACATGAGAAATAGTAATGAGAAATTAGGAACTGCATTTCACGCTCATATATAATATAACATATACACACATGAATTTGATTTTTCGCACACATTACAATGACTGTTCATGCACTCAATTGACATTTTTCAGGTAGAATTGATTTTTTTTAATTATAATGTGAATTGTGGATTATGTGTCTTGAAAATTGGTTTTGTGAGTATAAATATTGATTTATAATTTTGGTGAAAATTTAGGAAATTTCTGAAATTTTGGGTATTTTTGGACTAGAAAAAATGTCAAATAGCAAGATAATTGATAAATGGTAGTAGAAATAAGTGGTGAATGACAATAGAAAATTTTGGTAAGCAGTTTTAGGATTTATTGACATGTGCCATAGAATATTGGGTAAGAATTGGACTTGAAAATTGGAGACATAATGGACTAGTTATTAAGGACGACCAAGTGAAGAACCATAGAAAATGGACATGTGGCAAGTGACACTGTATTCACCCCACGATATTTCTCCCAAATGAAAGACCATCCTCACTTTAATTTGTCTTTCACTTTATTATTTGCTCTCATCTCTTTATTAATCTCTCTTCTTCACCTTCTTCATTTTTCTTCATCCACGATACTCTCTTCTCACCCTATCAATGTTGAATCTTGCTCTCACCCTTCACTTGCTACGTCCATTTTTGTTGTCTTCTCCATATTGTTACTAAAAGACCTAACCCTTCCACCTCTATATTGATGATAGAATGACGTTTGGAAGCTAGATTTAAGTGTAATTTGAAGACCTTGAAGTTAAACAAGTAGCATATTATTCTTTATGATTTGTTGAATGAGACATGTACGATGATAGTTAGTGATAGATTCATGAGTTAAATGGAGATGATCATATGCTATATTGTGAGTGAAGAAATGAGCATATAAATGGTTTGTTTTTGTATATATGATGATTAATAATTGATAAGATGTGGTAGAGATGTTTTTGAGATAGAATGATCCCTAAAATGGTATAGAAAGAGCGCAGAATTTTTTATTAGTAAATAGATGTTTTCATGTTCTGTTTTCAATGTATAATAATGTGTATTTCTTTGGTTGTTATAGAGATGAGTTAAAATGAGTTTTAAGTTAAGGAAAAGGCTAAAGTAGTGTCTTCAAATGAGAAGAGTTAAAATGATGGTTTGGAAATGAAATAAAGGTGATAATGGAGTTAAATACGTGTTGAAATGTTAATGATGAAGGTGTATATATAGATGTTCTGTTTTTGTGTTTATGACCAATCATAGAGTATGATTTGTTTATGAATGATATTGAACTGAAATGGAGGTAAGAATGAAGAGGAAATGATGAGGAACTAAGCAAGAAATGAAAGTCTAAGCATAAGATGTTTTGGTTGTAACTTGAAAGAGTTGGAAAAGCTGGAAAATGGGAAGAATTTTGGCTGGGATTTTCGAGCAACCCACAATCGTGGGAATAATCATGGATCGTGGGAATGCATGAAAGGGGCTGAAATTTTCTGTTAATGAAACCCACAATCGTGGGAAATCATTCACAAACGTGGTAATGGTTGCTACATGAAATATGCTTCTTTTATGAGTGATTTTAAACAAAAAATGGTTAGGTACTTTCCTATGATGCATTTAGGCTTGAATTAATCTTGAAATGGACTTAGTTTGATGATGAAATAAGTGATTAAATGAGTGATATGCTTAGGGTGATGATTGAGGATATAACTTGAGAATGAATTATTGTACATCAAGTGTTCAAATCTGGAAATTTAGAGATGTTATAAGAATTTCAAATCTAGAAATTTGGATATGTTATAAGAATGAAAGTGATCCTATGAAAGCTAATGTGATTCAAAGAAGATGAATGATATGTATTAAGAAAATATGAATGAGAAACTGGATATTATATGATCTTATAATGCTAGAATAACCTTAGTGAATGATTGAATGATGAACTTAGAATAATCTTGTACAAATGAGGTATAAAACTAAGTTCAAATTAGATATATATGAGTTATGAAGTATTAATGATCTTGATATATGAATTAAGGAAATATACCTAGGATTGTCATTAAGCATGCATTATACATACACATATACATATGTGTATGATTGAGTATTAATGTGATCGTGCAATTTAATAATGTGTAAATATGTATGTGTTGCATGACATAGAAGCGCAATTAGAGTAACAATATACAGACATTGTTGGGACGTCGAGGCAATAGCTATCTGGAGCATACTATGAGTAACCTAGATGGTCTCACTTTAATTAATTTTTTTTAAAATTTCTGTATTCAATTATTATGTGATGTGAATGTGTTAATTCTAAACATTGATTGTCCGAGACGTTTGATGCACGAAAATCATATTGGAAGTGCTCATTGTATGTGAATTTGACATAAATAAGTGTACTCGACATTATTGTTGAACGTTGAACTTAGGTTCGATGATATGTGAAAGTGAATGTGCATACTGAAACAAAGTGAATGATTGATTATATGTGATGTGATGCATTCATGACATGATCTGCACAATAAGATAAAGGTAGTTATGACCAAAGTTACCAGCCAAAAAAAGCTTAAAACTTATAATGTGATAAGAGCCTCTGGCTCACTATGTATAATGAGCCCAATATCTCCAATAGATACTGGACAGTTATTAATGATCCTGATATCCACAATGGATATGGGATAGTGAAAAAGGCACTCGGTCACAACAATGTAATAATTGAAAGAGAGTCTCATGAGCATTGCATATATATATTTGATATGTATATTTTAAATAATTGAAATGAATTGTTGAACTGTTCTAAATGTGAAATGTCAAATAAGTGAACAAAGTGTTATTTGATGCTACATGATGATTTATGAAGTGACGTCCAATATGTGTTATTACTTATCTACAAATTGAATGTGAATCATGAATTATGTTGTATTTGGTATGAGTGAACCATCGATAATGGGTAGCTCACTAAGTTTACAAAACTCATCAAAATTGCAGCGTGGCTTTTTAGGTACAAGAGAGGAGACTTAGTTGCTAAGACCCTCTAGAAGAGGAATAGTTCTTGTGTTTTGGATAGAAGAAATGACTCAAAGATTGGTCAGTTGAGACTGAAGTAATAGATAGTTTTTTATATAGTTCTTCATTTATGTAGCATTTTTTCTAAATAGAGCTGTAGACTCTAAATTTTCGATACTATATACATATGGATGATGTATGTAATGTTACAATGTACATTATGTTTTACGAAATGAAAATGAGGAATTGATTTTTAGATATTGAGTATTTGTGTTATAATTATGATGTCATGATAAGTGATGTGATTGCTCTAGTGCACTGCTTCCACCTAGCATGTGCTCAAATGTCTGATGGACGTACGGGCACATGTCAGATAGGAGTGGGGTGCTACAATTTTTGGTATCAGAGCATGATTTGGCATCGATAGGGAATAGACATAAGCATATAGACATGTTATCTAGTGAGAAATGCAGATAGTAATCAAATTTATTGTCAATTATAGATCATCCGTCATAGGTGATCAAGTGGGATAATCAGCTGACATTGAATCAGTAGGAGCTAGTAGAGAGTCTTTTGTATCTTGACCTGAGATAATGCCTTTGAGAATTCCTAAGATAAGGAAAGGAAGGCACGGTAAAATGAGAAAGCAGGGGGCTATATACTTCTACGAAAGTACAGACCCTACAGAGGATGGACAAAGAGAATGGAGAGAGTTTTTAACCAGATGGACGTCAAGTAAGAGGAGAAATTCACTACGCAGTCTCATTACTACAAGGTCCAGCATACCAATGGTGGAAAATTGTTCCAGGTAGTACCAACAGACCTTGTAACTTGAAGTGGGAAGCCTTTCTGAAGGTCTTCAAAGAGAATTACATGCCAAAGATCTACCTAGATAGAAAGATGAAATAATTTCTAGATTTGAAGCAGGATAATCTCTCAATGGCAGAGTATAAGATAAAGTTCAATGAACTAATGGGGTATGCTACTGCCTTGACTCCTACTGAGGAAGACAAGTGTAGGAGGTTTGAAGATGGGCTGAATATGGAAATCCATACGAGGTTGGCCATTTCTAATTTGGGTAGTTTTAAGAGCTGCCTCGATCTTAATTAAGCAGTTGTTAAAATATGGTCAAGCAGAACATAGATGAGAGTCCTAAATGAAAAGGCCTGGTGAATCTCCGAGTGGTTTTAGCAGAAGGTTTAGTAAGCACCAGAATAGATCTTTTCATCCACTGGCTAGATCAAAACAGTCAGGGTTCAGACAGAAGAGTAGTTTTGTGCAGTCTGGCAGTGGAACAGGTGCAATATCGGGACAGCTACTTAATTGCGAACATTGTGGGAAGAAACACAGTGGTGAATGCGAAAATTGTATGGAGCTTGCCTCTGATGCGGTTCTTTTGACCATTAGATTAGAGACTGTCCCGCTGTTTATGGAGCACAGTTTGGAAGGAGAGGAGGAGTGGTAACTGAAATAACTGTCTAATAGAGTCGAGCTAGTGGATCTGACAAAGAGGTAGATGTAGATGCAGAATGAGTTCAGGGAGTCCTACTGTTAGGAATAAGGTGCAGAGCAACCAACCGCAGTCTCAGGCCAGAGTCTATGTGATGACCCGGCAGGAGGCTAAGAATTCTCCAGATGTCGTTGTAGGTGTGTTGCATATCCTTAATTTTGAAGCTTTTGCATTGCTAGATCCTGGATCTATGTATTCTTTTATCGCACTGCATCTGACATCTAGGTTGCATTGTGATAGAGAACTATTGAAACATGGATTAGAGGTGAGTAAACTGATATGAAGTACTACAGTAATAGGAGAAGTTTGTAAGAGGTGTTTCATTTAAATTGATTAGGCCGAATTGAAAGCACATTTGATTATATTACAGTTAAGGGAGATAGATATTATTCTAGGGATGAATTGGCTCACTGCTCATAGAGCTATCATGAACTGCAACACTATGGAGGTAATATTAGAATCACCTAATCAATTGAGAGCAGTATTCTGAGGTGTTAGTCAAACAGTGCCAGCTAGACTGATTTCATTCATAAGTGCACTGAGATTGATCAGAGGTAGATGTGAAGCTTATTCAGCCCACGTCATCGATACTCTAACTGAGTAAAATACGTAAGATATTCCTGTTGTTATGGAATTCCTAGATATGTTTCCCACTGAGTTATCTGGTTTACCTCTAGATAGGGAAACAGAGTTTAAAATCGACTTAGTTCTAGGTGCTGCTCCTATATCTATTCCTCCATATAGGATGGCACCTGTGGAATTAAAGTAACTGAAGGCCCAGTTACAGGAGTTGTTGGAAAAGAGTTTTATTACCCAGTGTGTCACTATGGGGAGCTCCAGTCTTGTTTGTGAAGAAGAAGAGATGGAACTCTAAGATTGTGTATCGATTATAGGCAACTGAATCAGGTAATAGTGAAGAACAAATACCCGTTGCCTAGAATTGATGATTTACTTAATCAGTTGCAGGGAGCTTGGGTGTTCATTAAGTTCGACTTGAGATCTGAGTACTATTAGTTAAAGATAATAGAGGCTAATGTACCAAAAAGTGCGTTCAGGAGCAAGTATGGGCATTTTGAGCTTTTAGTAATGGCCTTGATAAATAAGGTGTTTCAACCATACCTGGATTATTTTGTGATAGTGTTTATTGATGACATTTTGGTGTATTCGAAGAATAGAGAGGAGCATGCTGAACATTTGAGGTTAATCCTATAGATTATCAGGGAAAAATTGTTGTATGCCAAATTTAGTAAGTGTGAATTTTAGCTGGATCAAGTAATGTTTCTGGGTCATATTGTAACTGGTCAAGGCATATAAATAGATCTAAAGAAGATAGAGGCAACAATGAAGTGGGAAGATCCGAAAAATGTATCAGAGATCCAGAGTTTCCTTGGATTATTCAGATATTACTGAAGTTTTGTCGAGGGGTTCTCATTGATCTCAACTCCTCTGACTAAACTTCTTAGGAAGAATACACCTTTCAGATGGGATGATGAATGCTAGAAAAGTTCTAAGGAGCTAAAGCGTCGGTTAACTACAGCACTGTTTTTTACTATTCCATTAGGAACTGGAGGTTATGTGGTTAACAGTGATGCTTCCCATCAAGGATTGGGATGTGTACTGATGCATTATAGCAAAGTGATAGCATATGCATCGAGACAATTAATGTCTCACGAGATAAATTTTCTAGTACATGATTTAGAGCTTGCTGTAGTGGTTTTTGCTCTAAAGATATGGAGACACTATTTATATGAAGAGACTTTCTAGATATATACTGATCATAAGAGTGTGAATTATCTGTTGGGTTAAAAAAATTGAATATGAAACAGAGGAGATGAATAGAACTGCTAAAAGACTATGACTGTACGATTGAGTATCATCCGGGAAAAGCTAATGTGGCAGCTAATGATTTAAGTAGAAAATCAAATACCAGTGAAGCTCAAATTCAGATATCGAGGTTACTGATCCTAGCTTGATTGAGAGCATTAAATGTTAAGTTGAATCTAGAGCGAAATGAGGCATTGACAGCTACATTGAGACTGAGATGAATGTTGCATAACAGAATTAGAAAAGTTCAAAGTAAAGATCCTGAAATGGTGAAGCTTATTGAGAATTTGAAAATGAATATGGATTTTGAATTTGAATTGAGAGATGAGATAATGTGGTTGAGGCAAAGATTGTGTGTACTCGATGTGGATAAATTGAGAAAAGAAATTCTGGAGGAAGCACATCTAGCCACTTATGCTATAAATCCTGGTACTACCAAGATGTATATAACGCTGAAATAGCATTTCTGATGGCCAAGGATGAAGAAGCAAGTAGAGGAATATGTTACTAAGTGTTTAACTTGCCAACAGATTAAGGCTGAGCATTAGGCTCCGGTTGGAAAGTTATATTCGTTACCTATTCCACAGTGAAAATAGGAGCGAATTATGATAGATTTCATTATGGGATTGCCAAGAACTCCAAGGAAAAATGATGTTATATGGGTTATGGTGGACTGATTGACAAATTCAGCCCATTTCTTACCAATGAGAGAGAATAACTCACTAAACCAGTTAGCTCGGAGGTATGTGAATGAAGTAGTAAGGTTGCATAGGGTCCAGTGTCCATTGTATTGGACAAGGATCCTAGATTTACTTCAAGATTCTGGAAGAGTTTACAGTCAACTCTGGGTTTGAAGTTGAACTTCAGTACTGCATTTCATCCTCAAACATACTGACAAAGTGAGAGGACAATTAAGACTATTGAGGATATGTTTAGGGCATATGTATTGGAGTTTCAAGGTGCATGGGATCAGTATATAGCCTTGATTAAATTTGCTTACAATAACCATTATCACCATAGTATGGGAGTGGCACCATATGAGGCGTTGTATGATAGAAAATATTGTTTGACTTTGTATTGGGGTGAAGAGGGTTTGAGAATGGTAGAAGGCCTAAAACTGATATAGGACACTGTGGATAAAGTGAAATTGATCCGAAGTAGAATTAAAGCAGCTCAAGATAGACAGAAGAGTTATGTAGATCATCACCGAAGGGATATGGAATACAAAGTAGGAGAAAGAGTGTTTCTGAAAGTATCGCCTTGGTGAGGGGTGCTAAGGTTCAGTACAAAGGGTAAACTGAGCCCTAGATATATTGGTCCTTATGAGATCATTGAGAGGATCGGACCATTGGCTTATAAATTAGTCTTATTGATTGAAATGTCTCAGATACACAATGTGTTCCATGTGAGTATGCTTAGAAGATATCGGTCTGATCTGATGCATGTATTACCAGTTCAAGAGATTGAAGTTGTGAGTAATCTGAGTTATATAGAGGAACTGGTAAAAATAATGGGATATCAGACGAGACAGTTGAGAAACTAAGTAATTCCATTAGTGAAAGTCCTTTGGAAGAATCACTCGAGTGAAGAAGCTATATAGGAAATAGAAGAGCACATAAGGAAACAATATCCCCACTTATTCGAACAATCAGGTAAGAATTTTGAGGAGAATTGTAGCATCCCGTTTTCTCATGCTAAGGGTTAGAACCTTAGAATATTGTACATGAGAAATAGCAATGAGAAATTAGGAAATGCATTTCATGCTAATGCATAATATAGCATACATGCAAGTGAATTTGATTTTTTATACACATTACAATGATTGTTCATACACTCAATTGACATTTTCTGAGTATAATTGATTTTTTAAATGATTATAATGTGAATTATGGATTATATGTCTTGAAAATTAATTTGGTGAGTATAAATATTGATTTAAAATTTTGGTGAAATTTTAGGAAATTTATGAAATTTTGGGTATTTTTGGACTAGGAAAAATGACAAATGGCAAGACAATTGATAAATGGTAGTAGAAATAAGCGGCGAATGACAATAGAAAATTTTGATAAGTGATTTTAAGATTTATTGAAAAGTTTCATAGAATATTGGGTGACAATTAGACTTGAAAATTGGAGATATAATGGAATAGTTATTAAAGAGGATCAAGTGAAGACCATAAAAAATAGACATGTGGCAAGTGACAAGTGTCACTTGCCATGCCATGTATTCACCCTATGATATTTCTCCCAAATGAAAGACCATCTTTACTTTAATTTGTCTTTCACTTTATTATTTGCTCTCATCTCCTTATTCATCTCTCTTCTTCACCTTCTTCATTTTTCTTCATCTACGACACTCTCTTCTCACCCTATCAACGTTGAATCTTGCTCTCACCCTTCACTTGCTACTTCCATTTTTATTGTCTTCTCCATCTTATTACTAAAAGACCTAACCCTTCTACCTTTATATTGATGATCGAATGACGTTTGGAAGCTAGAGTTAAGTGTAATTTGAAGACCTTGAAGTTAAACAAGTAGCATATTATTCTTCATGATTTGTTGAATGAGACATGTACGATGATGGTTAGTGATAGAATGATGAGTTAAATGGAGATGATCATATGATATAATGTGAGTGAATAAATGAGCATATAAATGTCTTGTTGTTGTATATATGATGAGTAATAATTCATAAGATGTGGTAGAGATGTTTTTGAGATAGAATGATCCCTAAAATGGTATAGAAAGAGTGCAAAATATTTTATTAGTAAACGGATATTTTCATGTCCTATTTTCAATGTATAATAACGTGTATTTCTTTGGTTGTTATAGGGATGAGTTAGAATGAGTTTGAATTTAAGGAAAAGGCTAAAGTAGTGTCTTGAAATGAGAAGTGTTAAAATGATGGTTTAGAAATGAAATGAAGGTGATAATGGAGTTGAATATGTGTTGAAATGCTGATGATGAATGTGTATATATGGATGTTCTGTTTTTGTGTTTATGACCAATCATAGAGTATGATTTGTTTATGAATGATATTTATTTGAAATGGAGGTAAGAATGAAGAGGAAATGATGAGGAACTAAGCTAGAAATGATAGACTAAGCATAAGAAGTTTTGGTTGTAACTTGAAAGAGTTGGAAAAGCTAGAAAATGGGAAGAATTTTGGCTGGGATTTTCATATATAAGCAACTCACGATCACGATCGTCAGAATGCATGAAAGGGACTGAAACTTTCTGTTAATGAACCTCACGATCGTGGGAAATCATCCACGATCGTAGGAATGGTTATTACATGAAATATGCTTCTTTTATGAGTGGTTTGAAACAACAAATGGTTAGGCACTTTCCTATTATGCATTTAGGCTTGAATTAAGCTTGAAATGAACTTAGTTTGATGATGAAATAAGTGATTAAATAAGTGATATGCTTAGGGTGATGATTAAGGATGTAACTTAAGAATGAATTGTTGTACATCAAGTGTTCAAACCTAGAAATTTAGGGATGTTATAAGAATGAAAGTGTTCCTATAAAGGCTAATGTGATTTAAAGAAGATGAATGATATGTATTAAGAAAATATGAATGAGAAATTGGATATTATGTGATCTTATAATTCTAGAATAACCTTAGTGAATGATTGAATGATGAACTTAAAAAATCTTGTACAAATGAGGTGTAAACCTAAGTTCAAATTAGACATATATGAGTTATGAAGTATGAATGATCTTGAGATATGAATTACGGAAATATACTTGGGATTGTCATTGAGCATGCATTAGACATAACACATATACATATGTGTATGATTGAGTATTAATGTGATTGTGCAATTTAGAAATGTGTAAATGTGTATGTGTTGCACGATATAGAAGCACAATTGGAGCGACAACATGCAAACATTGCCAGGACGTCGAGGCAATAGCTATCTAGAGCATACTATGAGTAACCTAGGTGATCTCATATTGATCAATTGTTTTGTTTAAATTTCTGTATTGAATTATTATCTCATATGAATAAGTTAATTCCGGACATTGATTGTCTGAGCCGTTTGATGCACGAAAATCATATTGGAAGTGCTCATTGTATGTGAATTTGACATAAATAGGTGCACTCAACATTATTGTTGAATGCTAGACTTAGGTTCGATAATATGTAAAAGTGAATGTGCATACTGAAACAAAGTAAATGATTGGTCATATGTGATGTGATGCATTCATTACATGATCTGTAATAAAAGCAATTGTGACCGGAGTCACTAGCTAAAAAGAGCTTAAAACTCAGAATGTGGTAAGAGCCTCTGGCTCACTATGTATAATGAGCCTGATATCCGCAATAGATATAGGACAGTTATTAATGAGTCCGGTATTCACAATGGATACGAGACAGTGAAAAAGGTACTCGGTCATAGCAACGTAATAATTGAAAGAGAGTCTCATAAGCATTGCATATATATTTGATATGTATGTTAATATGTATGTTTTAAATAATCGAAAGGAATTATTGAATTGTTCTAAATGTGAAATGTGAAATAAGTGAACAAAGTGTTATTTGATGCTACATGATGATTGATGAAGTGATGTGCAATATGTGGTATTACTTATCTGTAAATTGAATGTGAATCGTGAATTATGTTGTGTTTGGTATGAGTGAGCCAGCGATGATGTGCATCTCACTGAGTTTACAAAACTCATCAAATTTGCAACGTGACTTTTCAGGTATGAGAGAGGAGACTTAGTTGCTAAGACGCTCCAAAAGAGGAATAGCTCTTGTGTTTTGGATAGAAGAAATGGCTTAAAGGTCTGTCAGCTGAGACTGAAGTGATAGATAGAATTTTTGTATAGTTCCTCATTTATGTTGCATTTTTTTTGTAAACAGAGCTATAGAATCTGTTAAATTTTTGATACTGTATATATATTAATGATGTATGTAATGCTACAATGTACATTATGTTTTGCGAAATGAAAATGAGGAATTAAGTTTTAGATATTGAGTATTTGTGTTTTAATTATGATGCCATGATAAGTGATGTGATTGCTTTAGCACACTACTTCCACTGGGAATGAGCTCGAATGTCTAATAGACGTATGGGAACGTGTCAGATAGGAGTAGGTGCTATAATAATTGTGGAGATCAACAACGAAATTCCCAAGGTGATTGTATTAATGAGACTTAATATATCATGTGAACTATATAAGGATTAAATCTTTGTCACCTATTAATGGAGACAATACGCCCATCATCAAGGCAAAGTGAGGAGACCAAATAGAAGGAAGTTCCAATCATATGATTACCTAGAATTATTAGGACTAGCTACCTCTAAAAAGGTTACTAAAGCTACTTTGGAGGACAATCTGGTAGCTATATCCTCGATTCATAATGAGAATATCTCCTATAAACTATATGTTATAGCTAATGAATTAGTTTATGTTCGTAGATCTCTAGACAATATAACCCATCCCAACTTTCCCGATCCTTCTATTTAAGGGATGGAAACCTTAATTTCCCCTTCTTACTGGTAATTTAGGTGAATAGTTTGAATTCTTTTGACATTGTAACCACTTTTGTTTATGGAACAACACTTGATCTATAGGATGCCCCTCTGAATGCTTTTGGATGCAAGGAATTAGGTAAGGACTTCACTCATATTGCTAAAAAGGAGATCCAATAGAAGAAACAAAATCTTCAAATCTAAAATCTCTTTGAAATTAGTATCATTTCCAAAAATGTGGAAGGGAATAATAACTCAAGAAAACAACTTTTGCTTGAAGATTTCTTTCATTCAATAAAACTTTCCTTTTTGTGTCTTTTAAAAACTCAAATGTAAGAAAAGAACTTCAATCAACTTTTTAGTTGAAAAATAATGGGTTGATATTTCTAATTATTATGCTTATCATTATGGGCATATTATGGTAGCTTACAATTAGGAGAAATAAAAGATTTTTAGAACTAGCATCACTGATTGGCTCTTGCATTTTAAATTGGTGCCCTTGTAGGTGACTATAAAAGTTAATATCCCATTCATCTATGCTTCCAACTTCGAATTCTAATGGTCTCTTCTATGGAGCAAACTTTAAATCATTCACTTTAACAACTAAGGCCCATAGTTAGCAACTAATGAATTTAATATCATTTTTCATCCTTTAGAGGTTGAAAGTAATGTTTTTCATAGAAATTACATAAATGATTTAGCTAAATGTGTGTCAAGCATTAGGGTTACTGACCTTAATATTGAAGGGAACCTCTTTATTTGGAATAACAAGTAACAAAATTGATGGTTCATTAGAAATAACTTGGATATAACTATGGTAAACTTATAATGGATGACTATATTCCCTCAAAGCAAAGTAGTTTATAGGAATCTTCTCTTCTCAAATTATACACCCATCTCAATTTTTAATCTTTCTTTAAGAGTGAAAATTCACTTCCCCTTTAGATACAATAGTCACTTAGTATATGATGAGGGGTTTAAATGTAACATACCACTCTAATAGAGCATAAGCTCGAACATACCAGACGATATTTGAGAACATACACTATGAAAATGGTACATTAGGACAATCAAACTACTCATTAAAGGCATCAAACATATCATAAGCATTCTAAATGTTCATTTCTTCCCATTACATTCACAAATATAAAAGTCACATGTGTCATTACAATTCAGAATCCACATATACATTACACAACATTTTTTTTTGTTCAATCTCAGTACTAAATACATAACATAAAATGGGATGCTAATACACAAAAATATAAATATTCAACTGATCAGACCTTTGAGCCATTCTTGTCCCCAAAATGCAAGTACTAAACTTTTACTATATCACCTTAGTAGCTAAAACTCCTTTGAACCTGAAAAAAAAACGTTGCAATTTTGATAAGTTTGCAAACTCAATTAGTGAACCATCATCGATGTATTCACTCAATTCAAATTACAAAAACAAGTATATCAAAGTTATCATACTTCCACAAGCATATCATGTAAGCTAGCATTGCATATCACAACACATCCTCCATTAACTTTAACTGTAATTCGTTCAAAACAATTCAATAATTCATTTTAATTCAATCATTTGGTGCATATAAGGATGTATATGCAAATGCATATGTGTTTCCATTCTCATTTGGTTTTGTTGTGACCAAGTGCTTATCAACCAAATTTACTGTCCCGTATCTATTATGGATACTGAGATCATTTCTGGCCCGTATCCAATGTGGATACTAAGTCCATGTTATCTGAGCCTGAGGCTCTTTCTTATAATCTTGAGCTCAAAGCTCTTTTCTCCACATCGGTCACTCTGGTCACAAATTGTAATATCTTGCCTCCTAAAATTGTTATGAGATTAAACTGTTAGATTGAGTCATATGCTACTTTGTTTAAGAATTTATGAGATGTATTTCATTCACATGCATAATATTCATGTACACATATGAATCATGATTTAGAAAACATTACAAGATAGTATATGCACTAAACTGACATATTCTGAGGTACAAAAGTTTTTACTAATCATGATGAAATTATGTGTTGATTTTGTCTTGAACTTTGTTTTAATGGACTATAATTAGTGAATTGGGAATTTATCATTACAATTAAGTAATTGATGAGGTGATATGTGCATCTAGTCTAAGAAAAATGTTAAATATCAAGACAAAGTGATACATAGGAATTTAGGTTGATTAGGCCTATGAAATGGTGACATGTGGCGTTAATAATAGGGTGAAAAATGGCTTGAATCCATGCGTGGTAAATGGTGGTATAGTTGAATGACACATGGCCTAGTGATTAAATGAGAAATGGACTAATAAGGGAGTGATAATTGGGAGTGTAGGAGAAAAACACATAGCAGGGCTCTTAGCTTGACATTTGGACACATTTCCATTTTCTTCACCACGCACCTCACCCACGTCTCTCACACTTGTAAGACGACCTTCTTTCATGTTTTGTTCTTATGTTTTCTTCTTCTTTCTTCACATCAACGACACTCTCACACCACCTCCATAACCCTTGGATTTTTGCCAAAATTTCGTAGCCTTCATTTTATGTTTAGAAATTCTTCTTATTCCATCTTGTTCTTAGAGTATGTTTGAATGCTTGGGGGGCTTGTTAGCTTGTTAATTGAAGATATTTTGAGATAAATAAGTATTTTATTGCTTTATTGTGATATATGTGAGTATAACATACCTGATGATTGATTGGAGATGAATTGTATAACATGTTAATGATGAAGTGTGCTGGAATATGTTAGATGGAGTGTTTCCACTAAATATACATATGTATTTTGGCCATATCTTGATCTATAGTTATCTAAATGGGATTATTTTTAATTTAGATTAAACTAGATACATATGGATACAATTTTCATAAAGGAATTGAATTTTAATTCTACCCCTAAAGACTTTGAAATTTAGCTTGAAGTTGAGTACTGGACGTTGTTGCTGTTTGAGAATAGTCTTTAGCATTTTGGGTATAACTCGTAGAATACTGAACCAAACTACATTAACTTTATTTTTTTAGAAACTTAAGATATACAGGAACATTTTTTATAAGAATTTCTTGCCTAAATACCTCATTTTCTATGTCATAATATCCATACAAAAATGACCAGAAAATCTATCCTGAAAACGAAATTAGAAACGAAATTGAAGGAAGTGGATGGTGAACTTTCCGTTCACTCATCCCATGACTTTGTGTTCACTCATCCCATGATCGTGGGAAGGCTTACATAATCTTGGGAAATGCCTTGAAGTGAAGAATATGTTGTTTTGTGTGATTATGGAATTAACAAAGGATAAGTTACATTATCTTGGTATTTTTCAACTTGATTAAGGCTTAAAATGAACTTAGTTTGATGTTGAATCAATTGGTTAAGTGTTTGATGAGTTTAGGTTGATAATTGATGTTATAATTTAAGGATTGGATTGTTTGATATCAATGTATGTGAATTTGAGAAGTATGAGTTGTTAATCATATAAAGATGTCCTTATGAATACAAATGTGATTCAAAGGATATAGGTTGAGAATTAGGCATGATTGAATGAGAATTGGGAAATTTTGCAATTATAATGCTAGAAAAGGATTAGTGAATGTATGATTGATGAATTGAGAGTAACCAAACTTACTTAAAGCATTACCTAATTGCAAAAAAGATATATACAAGCTATGATGAATGAATGAGCAAGACTTATGAATAAGGTTACATACCCAGGATAGGCAATTAAGCATGCATTAAACATAACACACATAAATGTGTATGATTGAGTACTCATTTGATTAAACAAGTTATTAATGTGTAAAAATGTATGTATTGTATGATATAGAAGCACAAATTGACCGACAACATCCAAACATTTCTGGATTGTCAAGGAAATAGTTAATTTGGATCATACTATGAGTAACTTAGATGTGTGATCTCAATTAGATATGTGCTTCTATTTCAATTTTTTTAGTTTAATCCTTTTATCCATATATATTGAAATGATTTGGATATGATTGTGATATTGATGATTCCAAACAATTGATTATCCAAGGAGTTCAATACTCGGGACTCTATTGGGAGTGTTAATTACGTGTATGTGAATATGGGAAATAAATGCTCAACTGAATGTTGAATGCCAAACTTGGGTCCGATGAATGTGATAAATGACTATGTACATTGAATGGAAGTGATCGCTAACATATTATGTGAAATGATGCATTTCATGACATTGATATGCATGATCAGATAAATGAGTTGTGACCGGAGCCACCAAAGGGACAAGGGAGCTAAAAGCTCAGAAATGTGTGCACAAAGCCACAGGCTTAACGATTAATGAGACCAGTACCCATAATGGGTACGGGACAACATCTAAAATGAGCCCGGTATCTGCAACAGATACAGGATAGTTAAATAGACGCTCAGTCATAACAAAATTTAAAAGAAAGTGGAGTCACATGTGCATTTGCATATATATATGTATGTGTTATGTGAACTGTTGTGAGAAATTTACTGAATTATGTTTAAATAGTAATATAAAATGTTTGTGTTTCCAATGTGTTTGTTAAAATGTGAGACACATATATTGTCATTTGGTAGACAATTAAATGATGTGATAATTGGGATTTGAGTTTAAATAATATGATGTGTTTGAGAACTTGGATTATATGTGTTTGTGATATTGTTTCCTAATTTGAGTGAACACGTCGATGATGGTTCACTCATTGAATTCTCAAACTTATCAAAATTGCAACGTTGATTTTCAGGTACCATGACAACCTAATCTCTAAGACAATCTCGTAGCAACCTAGCATTTTCTATTTTGGAACCAAAAATGGCTCAAAGGTCTAGTCAGATGATACTAAAGCATCTTGATAAAATATTTTGGTCCAGTACCTAGTTTTATGTTGTACACTTTGTATAGAGTTACGAACTTTGACATGTTATGTATTGCATAAACAGGAGTTATGAGTGTAATAACAAAATGGATATTTATGTTTATGAATCAAATGCAAGGAATGTAATGACAATGTATGCTTATGTTCATTAATGAAATGAGGGAACTTAGTTTTTCTAAAATGTTTATGTTCTATATGATATCACGATAAGTGATGTGATTGTTTTAACATGTCTCTTCTGTAGGGTATGTGCTCGTATGTTCTCTGGAAGGTCGGGTATGTGCTCCATGGAGGTGGGATGTTACACAACTCTTTTATCTGATCATGCATTTTAATGTGATGAGATGCATCATTTCATATGCTATATTTTTATTTCCTTTCATTTCTATGTACTCATGTCACATATATCAATCTCCTCGAATCTAAGTCTGGTATTTATCAATTAGTTGTACACACATTCCACATTAAATATACAATTAATACAGAAACACATATAAATGAGTTTACACATATAAGTTAACTCACAGTACGCTCCAAAAAAGCTATTACCTCGATGTTCCGGTAATGTCTGGATGTTGACGATCACCTTGCGTGTCTACCGTCATGCAATACACACATGGTTCACAAATCACTAATTTGTTTAATCATATGAATATACAATCATGCACATGTATATGTGTCATGTTTCAATGCATGTTCAATTAGGTATGTATTCTTTTACAAATATCTTGACCATTCAAATATTATAGCTTGTATACAACTAGTTTGCAATTAGCTTTATACCTTAAGTAAGCTTGATTTACTCCAAATTCATCAATCATACATTCACCAAACTTTTCTAGCAATATATATTCATACAATTACGCAATTCTCATTCATAATTACTTCATGTTCTTCAATGCTCATTCATTCATGCCTAATACACATTACTCATATCCTTAAGATCATGTTTGCATTCATAAGAACACCTTTATTCCTTTATCACATCATAATTTCTATATTTGGATACATTGTTATCAAAAGAGTACATTCTTTAAGTTATGACATCAATTAACAACCTAAACTTATCAAGCTCTTAAACAATTAATCAAGCAACAATCTAAGTTCATTCCAAGCCTTAATCAATTTCAAATACGTTAATTTCGATTGACTTTTTCTCAGATGGTTCAACATGTACACAAGGCTGAAATTAACATTCCAGAACTAGGCCCACGATCTTGGGGGAACATTCCATAATCGTGAAAAAAACTCATGCAACAGGCCACGATCATGCACTAAGGCCACGATCGTGCGCTAACTTTCTTCCCTTAATTCTACACGAATTTCATATAGTTAGAGACATCACTACCACTTGAATTTTTCCAAAATTCATGTTCTTTAATGCTACTTCGTTTCATGCTAGTCTAGCTTCCATATGAGTTACATTAAATCTCATAAAAATCTACTCATTTGTTTCATTACCATTCACTTTATACCATCATACATATAGTCTTAACTTTTCTAGATTTGAAAACACTTCAAGATGACCTATCTTTAGCCTTCAAATCCCAAATTAAATCATCCATATAATAACCCATAAACTACTATTGTCATGCATCAAAAAAAAAACAGAAGGTACCCCTTTCTTTCATCATTTTCCAGCACAATTTCTACACTAATACCATATTCAATCTATCCCTAATCAGTCATCATAATTTATGCTAACACATGCCATAATAGATCAGTACTTCAATTAATTGTTTAGCTCAAATTTCACCTTAATATATCAAGCATGCTTTGCCTCACATGCATGCAGGATCATCTCAGGAACAATGAGGGACTAAGATGAATTTCAACAAAGACAAAAAGAAGACAGCAGAATATAGCTATCTTTCTGAAGAAATTGATAAAGGTTTTGAGGTGGTAATGGATAGAATTTATAACAGAAACTCAAGATGTGTTGGAGGAGTGAGTTTCAGCAATGAGAGGGAGAAGAAGGAGAGAGTTACAGCAGAATACATTAGAGATGATTTTGGAAGTGTCTATGTCATATGGTGTAGGTGTAAGATGAGTTTAAAGACACTTGTCAAGTGTCTAAGCCAGCTCCTTGTCTACTTTTTAGGCTGCTGAATGTCACTTAATTCTTCTTCCATTTTTCACTCAATTCTCTAAGACATTTGTCACTCAAGTCTACTGCCATATATCACTTGTTTTATTGGCTTAATCATCTTAAATTTCCACATGTCAACTTGTCTTACCACTTAAAATTTTTCCTAGTCTAAATGTACATTTTAATCCATCAATATTCCAATTGTAACAATTAACTCCAAATTACTAATTGTAATCCATGAATTCTTTTTATTGGTAAATCAACATACAAAACATTATAAATGCACAATCATATCATAATCATTTTGAAACTTTCATACCCGAAACATGTCAATTGAGTACAATTTTTCTAAATCAAAATTCATGTGTGTATGCTCATATTATGAATGTGATTGAAATCATAAAATCATATCCTAAATGCACCAAATTCATTCTAATATGATAAAATTCATATGACTAAGTAATCTAACACTCTAACTCTCAATTGTTTTGGAATCTGACCATTACATTGAAGGAGCAGTTCTCAAAGGTTTAACCATTTATAAGGCTTCACATTTGTTATTTGTAATAGAAAGCCTTAAAGAATCAAATAGGAACTTAAGATTCTCAACCTGTTGAAATATTATAGTGCTTATTTAGCTGTGGACAAGGTTAAAGATAGGCTAAATCAATCCAACATTCTCTTTATATGGATCCATCTAACCTTGTACTTTAAGAAGAAGAAATAGAAACTATTTTATCTTTCTTTGATACGTTGGGAGTTAATTATTTAATGCTCAAATAGAGATTGAGGCTACAATAAATCAATAATGAGGATAGGAATATAAAATTCCTTCATAAAGCTATCTTTTCTAAGAAAAACCTCACTAGAATTTATTTGTAGAGGAATGATGGAACTTTGGTTCATTCTTAAGATTTCTTATACGGGAAACCTTTAATTATTTTTTGAGGACCTTGGCTCAGTTGATACCTCTTATTCACCCTTACATCTTCTTAGTTCTTTTATCATTGATGGAATCCTTATCTTAGATGCAACTACTCTCATCTTACTATTTAGTCCCTTAAATGTGGAGAGAGCAGTGTTAGCCTCAAACTAAACAAGGCCCTATGCCCTAATAAGCTTAATTCCTTATTTTTACAAAAAAAATTCAATTCATCGAGCATATGGTGACTAATGCCATATTAGATTTCTTTAACACAAGTTGCATGTTAAAAGTGTTCAATAAGACTTTTACTAGTCTTACCCCTAAGATGGCCAATCTGGAGTTAAAACCAATTTCATGATGTAACATGACTTATAAAATCATCTTTAAGCTTCTAGAATCAAGGCTCATGCTAGTTCTTAAGCCTCTTAGTAACATTACCCAAGGAGCTTTATAGACGGAAGAAAAGTTAGAGATAACAATCTCCTTACTTGAGAACTTTTCAAGAACCACAAAGAAAAGCTTATTCAAAAGTTATGCTATCAAAGTGGATTTTTAAAAGGCCTTTGACTCTATTAATTGGAAATTCATCATTATTTTTCCTCTAACTTTTATTAATTGGATTGAATAATGTATTAAAACTATTTCCTTTAGCATCCTTGTCAATAAAGCTCCTATAAATTTTATTAAAAGGCTAAAGGAATGAGGCAAGAGGATTTTTTATGCCCTTACCTCTTCACCTTTAGCATAGAAGTTTTGACTAGATTGATTAAGTATGTTATCATTCAAGAAAGGATTTTTAAGTACCATAAAAAATATATGAAATTTGGTATATATTAGTTAACTTTTGATGATGAGTTGATCCTTCTTTTAAGAGTTGAATCCTATTTTATAAGTGCTCTTATAAATGTCATTAGCACCTTCAAGATAGCTCTTTAGTTTGGCCATGAATTGGTGGTTGTGGTTGGACTCTATTATGGATTTCTGACCAAACCCACCAGATGGCCCTTTTTTCTCTTCCTTCCCTGAGCTTGTGTTATAAAATAAGGAGAAGAAAAAATATAAGCCATATATATGCCTCTTTTATTACTTTACATTTATCTAACTAGATATTTAATTTAAATGTGACTTCATATAAAACAACTTCATTTACTTACATTGGAATTCCTATTTTACAAAAAAAGGCTATCTTATATGGATTTTATTTCCCTAATTGTAAGGATTATAAAGAGGATTAAGAGCTAGTGCTATGCTTCCCTCACATTCATTGGTAGAGTATAATTAATTAATTTTGTTGACATCCTTGCATATATATTGTACCTATATTGCTTTCCTAACTAGTTATATTAAATAGAGAAATTACTCTAAAGTTTCCTCTAGATTAGAAATGTAAGTAGGGACTATATGGGTAAAGTAACTTGGAAGCAAGTTGCCTACTTAAAGATAGAGGTGGGCATAATATTGTTTACTTGAAACTGAGTTACAGAGTTCTAATGATTAAAATAATCTAGAACTAGAAGATATGATACTCTATAGACCACAAGAGAACAACATTATTTTCTATTTTTTTTCTCACTCTAATTAATGTCTTATTTGCATTTGCTTTACAATAATGCAAGAAGGATAACCAAAGGAGCTCTTAAGGAGGAACTGATTTACTCAAAAGCCTTAGGAGTACATGAACCAAGCTAATTTGTGCATCTCAAAATACATCTTCCATTTGTTGCTCCCTCTATATTGGCGAACTGGAAGTAGTATTTGAATGGATAATGCTTCAATTCATCTAGTCATATGAGTTCTTATCTTTTGTCATATATGATGCTTTACCAATTTGGATTATGCCACTTGGCTTGGTTATTGCTCTTATTGTCTACTTAATACTAATTTTGAGTTTATCTAACTCAATTAGATATAAGCTTTGGAACAAATTTTGTGTCTCCATCTTTTAATATATTTACTTAATTTATCAAAAAAGTATTTCAAGTTTTAAATTGATCAAATTATTAAGATGATATTAAAAAAATTAAAGGATAATGAAACCAAATGAAAGATAATATAATAGTAGAATTTAAAAATGCCAAAAATCAATAATCATAAAATAATTTTATCATTAAGAGAATTGGAATTTATTTGTAGCTAAATAGGCATATCTTAACCTAACATTAAATTAAAAATTAAATAGTAACGTCAAAATCTAGAAAAAAGACAAATATTAATAAATTATTCATTTAGAAAAATTTTCAAAAAACAAATCAATCATCTTTATCATTCAGTTGAAGTTTTAAAATTAAAGGTATATATTTAACTATTTGGATTTCAATTCTCCATTTTCATTTTAACATAATTATAACGCCAAAAAATAAGTAAATAATAGGATAACTATCAAAATCATATCGATTTAGTAAAAGCAACTTACAGTTAAATTGAAAAGATCGGTCCTCTCAATAAGTCTAATTATAAAACTCTTGTTAGGGATGTTGCTATTACAAAACCTCGAGGAAAGGGGTTAACTTTTAAACTAGGATAATTTTTTCTTTCATAAAAAGAAGAATCTTAAAGAGAATATGCGAAAAGAAACATTTAACCATATAATTTTGTCTTCATAGAAATAAATGAATATCGAAACAAAAATAAAGTAAAATTGTTAATGGCCTAAGAAGAATTTAGCACATTTGACCCAAAAGTAAAAAGGTCCGAATACTAAAAGTCCTAGAAGTCATTCGGCTAGAGAATTTATAGACATGGGAAGTGGTAAAAGAATTCTAGAAGAACATGGGAGCCAAGATGGTTAATATGCAGTAAATGTGCAATGGGTAGTCAATAGACATAATAAACAAAAAGTAAAAGTTGGAAAGTTACAAGAGAAACTACTTGAGGCAAAAAGTTGGAAAATAAGAAGAGAAACTCTGTCAAGCTCCTTATATAGCTTGTGTAAAACTCTTGATTGCCTTTAAGGCTTGATTCATTACATTTTCTCAAAAAAAAATATTTGTTACTATTAATATTCATTTGTGCATTAGATAGAAGATCCCAGCATATAAAAAAGGAAGTAATGAATCTAAATATTTATAAATCATACCAAGCATGATCCGATTTTGATTTGACTTGTTAATTAAATTGACTGTAAAATACTTATGTTGTTTACTATAAGTTTCGTTCACGTTGATATTGGCATATTTTTGTAATCAATGAACCAGTTCATTTACAGCTCTAATAAAGAGGATGTGATTACAAATGTAATCACTCTAGAATTGGATTTTCGAAAAATATTCCCCGTCCCGCGTTGCACTGCGTACTTTTAGATTGTGGAGACAAGTTGAATCCGTTTGTATATAATTATAGTTTTACATCACTCAATACTAGATCTCATGGTACAGAGTTGAAATTGGTTAATGGACACAAGAGATCTCGCCCCCAAATATTTGTGTCTCTTACTTATGAATACATCATTATTTTGTTACTTTTTTTTTTTACGAGCTTGCTTTGATTTTCTGCAAAAAGTATTTTGTTATTTTAAAATTGGAGTCCAGTCAAATCTTACACTGGTACTTATATATTTAAATTCATCAATATCTTTAAGCTTAAAAATATCAAACTTTTAATAGCTCTAAAATTCAAATTCAAATTTAAAGAGAAAATAAACTAATAAAATATCAAATTTGACTTTTTTTAGAACCGATATAATTGCGTTGTTTCTTAAATATATAAAGATTGTTTATTATTTTATAAAATAATATGTTTATGTGTCTCCAAATTAACTATATAATTAATCTAAGAATAGATCACTTATTCTTATGAGCCAATTCTTATCATATTTTATGAGTATTTATTTATCTAATAAATAAGACATAAAAAATATAAATAAATAAATACTAGGGTAAGAAGATAATAGGAACTTCTGAACCCAATGAATCTACTCACTTCAAATCCATGGACGGTAGCCGCTGGATGAGGATGACTAGACTAGCGGCTCAGTGGGGTACTAGGGTAGTCAATTGTTTTGTGCCTAAATCAGGTTAATCTAGTTAAATGGAAAGTGGAAGTAGCAAAAACATTAGAAAAAGAAAGTAAATATTTAAAGTTAATGGGCGATGCACGCCTTCGCCTTGGGATGCGAACATGGTGGGGCTCACAACCTTTAATAGCGGAAAAGGTAGGGCTTGGACTTATCTCACAAATCTCAGCATCACGACAGTGATTGCTAAACGACAAATAGGTCCTTTTGTGTCTGAACGCGTCCACCCTTCCTACGTCACCATCTGCCTGCGCCTCCCTCCCTTTCGACCTTTCCTTTCGCCTCCCACCCCCAGCTCTCATTTCCCTATTTTTTAATATTAATTATGTTTTTTTTTCCCTACGCTGAACAGATCGTTTAGGTAAATATTTTCTCAACGATCCTACTAAAATACATGCTTTATTTAGCCAGTTTTATTTTATATGTATTGGTTGTTTATTAGCTTTTAACTTGTGGTATCATATGTGAGTTATTGTTTATTGACCAAGATATTTGGCTTGTGCAAGCAAAGTGTTTCAAAGATATTATGACTACAATTTAATGAATAATGCCCCAGTATAAATAAATGATTTATTCGACAAAATGCAAAGTTAAAATCAAAATGAGTTACTATGGCTTTCCCTTCCTTTCTTTTCTTTCAATTTGTTCTCCAAATCTCTATGTTATCTTGTCCCTCGTCGGAATTTGAAAGAAAGGGACTAGAGATATTGTTGATAATTAGAATGAAAATTGTAATCGAAAGTCATTTTAAACCTCCTAATAGAAAGTCAATGCTGCTAAATGAACCCAACAGCCACAATAAATATTTTCTCGATTCTGCAATTCATATGCCGAGATGGGCTCCTTTCACTTTTTATTCGCTTCAGGAATGCCTCCTCCACGTTTTATTGGCTTTGTTTTCATGTTTTTTCAGTTTAAAACGAGTTCTTTGGTACAAATTTCCAAAGGCTCACGCGTACTTCCACCCTCTTTTGACAAAAAAAACACACTGGTTTCAATACATTTTTCTTTGGAGTTGGTTCGAAGCATTTAATACAATAACTGGAGCAGCAACATACTGTAGTATCAAATATCCCTCCCGTAGCTTACTTATTATTGACTTTTTGGTTTTGAACTCTCTCGGACTCGGATACATATCCTGTCCTGTAGATGTAGCTCCTACGAGGAGTCCTATAACTGGGAAGTATCGTACAAGTTTTTGAGTTAATTTCTTTATTTAATTTGTTTGCTTAGGTAAGTACTATGCTAGCTTTTAAAGTGAACAGGTTCCAACCTGCTTGCCTGAGCATAGTTACGAACTACAGAATAATCAATGGATTGCCAAAAGCTCAGTACTAGAAAAAGTAATAAATTACCCTGTACTGTTTACACCCTGTTTAGGATCAATTATTAAGGACAGTAGCATCTCTTCTTAGTCAATAAGCCTTCCTTTATTTCCTATATAACGGAGGGAAACCGAACCAAGAGCAAGCAACATCTCTCAATCTCTCTCCGTCTCTCTCTTCTACTTCTCCTAGACAGAAACATGGTGATGATTGAAAACGGTCTCTCAGAAGCCTTGAACGCAAGAATAATTGGTTCTGGTAGCGAAACGATTGTTCTTGCTCATGGCTATGGAGGGGACCAGTCAGTCTGGGACAAGATCCTTCCTTGCTTGTCTGAGCGTTACAGGGTTCTTGTTTTCGACTGGGGCTTTTCTGGGACTGTGAAAGATCCAAACCTCTTTCGGGCTGAGAATTACTCTTCATACGATGCTTTCGCAGATGACCTGATAGCTCTCTTGGAAGAAATGGAACTGGAATCAACAGTTTTTGTTGGCCACTCCATGTCTGGTATGATCGGATGCATTGCTTCTGTCAAAAGGCCTGAGCTTTTCAAGAGACTCGTACTTGTTGGATCTTCTCCCAGGTAATCCAACTTCACGGTTTTCTAGCATCTGATTAGTTCTGTTTTGTAACATATACTTGAGGCCGCTGAAAGGATACTCAATTTTTAGACAGTTCACAATTAGTTAAATATAGAGTTCCATCACATAAAACTATCCTCTCTCTTTTCCAAATTGGTAATAATTTGGGAAAGAAATTTCATGGTAGTATGTGATTTCTTTTACTATCAGTGCCATGGATATAATTATTTCCATATCTAAGAGCTATACACTAATACTATGAGGTGATCATATATCTTGACCAAGTCAATGAATTAAACTTGATTTGTGATATATGCATATTTACTATTTCCAACCATCGCCAATTACGGGTAGGACGAGTTTCATGCTTCGAATTATCGCTGTCTTGCAACAAGTGGACGTCATTCACTGATCATGACTTTGGACAGCGCAATTAGTAGATTAGCAATTCTTTTCCTAAGGACTAGCGTTGAATTACCCAATTTAAGACTATAAAGGAATTCAGAAAATCTATAAGTCATTTGCAACGATTTAGATTACTCCTACAATTTGTGGTCCAGAGATCAAATTAGATACTGTAGCCGGCTGATTGGTTGGCCTATCTACATTTCCAGATATGTATAAACTCTTACGGAAAGCAAGTCAATCTAGAAATGCATGCTTACTATAACACCAAGTTTTGTTATTTAATCAGGTTACTAGTTTACGAAGTTGAGTCAGTTAAATATTTGATGCAAATCTGTATGCACAGGTACATAAGTTGTGATGGTTATGAAGGAGGATTTAAGAGCTCAGAAATAGATGATATCATCTCCAACATAGAATCCAACTTCTACAACTGGGCCTCAGGTTTTGCTTCGCTTGTGGTGGATGCCAATGATCCTTCTTCAGTGGAGAAGTTCACCAAAAGCCTGCAACGAATGAAACCAGAGGTTGCGGTTTCCGTGGCCAAAACGGTGTTTTACAGCGACGAAAGGGACATTCTTGATAAGGTTACCACTCCATGCACCATAGTGCAAACCAGAAGCGACGTCGTCGCACCAAACTCGGTTGCGCTTTACATGCAGGAGAAGATCAAAGGGAAGACTACCGTGGAGACTGTGGAGACGGATGGTCATTTTCCACACATAACCGCACACCAGGAACTACTTGAGGTGCTTATGGGAGTAATGGGCTAGCTTTTGGGTGATCCTACAGGGTTATATATATATATATATATATATATTTTCCTCTATAATCCATTATGTTGCTCTTGTTTTCTCTTTCCATTTTAATTTTCCCTCTGGATGTTGTGTTGATAGCTCGTAGCTTTAGACAATTACGTAGGATATGAATCGGCCTTGTTAATTAGGATGTTATGTCTATAATGGTGTGGCTTTGAAATTTTCTTTTTATGTAAGTTTGTGTCTTTTGATTTCTTTCAAGTGGGAATCACAATAGAAATCTGAAACAGTCGCTGTTTCCGATGGCTTCCACATCCTTACCATAACTCGCTTTGGTTAGTAAGAGCGTATAGTCATGATTTTAATGTCTCTGATTCCGAGCCTTCGGGAGAAGTTATGTCGGCAGCAGCAATATCTTCCTCTTCGATAAAATCTTCTCCCTCTCCCAATTAATTACCAATATATTTGAAGACATATTGGGCCCTCAAGAGTGAATCGGACTTGACCCACCTAAAGAGGTAATCACCCAATAGTGAAACTAGAACTCTCAAAGTCAACATAAGCATGTTACGTGCATACACCAATAATGTTATGAATGTTTGCCAGACCTAATATTAAAATTTAATTATGTACGGTACAATTGATCAATATCTAATACTATTTTAGATAATTTTTTAAAATATAAAATAATATCTAAATTTTATAAAATTACAAAGTAGTCTTTAAATATATTGTAATAGATAATTTTTAACTTTACTTCAATCTTATATAAAAAAAACATAATAATATAAATTTGATATAACAACTATCTCTTATTTCTCTTTATATTACTTTTTACATATTTTCATATAAACAATAACTACAATTAATATATCAAAAAGATCATTTAATTCTCATAAAAATATATAATTAAGAATGATATCGAGTATTTAAAATGTTACATTTGATTTTATCAAAGCATTAAATAATAAGAATGATATAGGTCAATAGGCATAACAATAAGAGTTCACACTGAAGAACATAAAAAAGTAGAAGTGAAATTTGAAATTAAAATACTTATAGTTAAAAGTTTTGTATTTATACTCCGTATATAAAATTTAATAAATACATCAAATACAAGTGAAATTAAAAGAAAAGAGAAAAAAGTGAAACTTCATTAGATGAATTATTCAGTCAAATCACATTAACTTTGATTTTCATTTAGTACGAAAAACTCATTATTGAGGAGAATCTCATCATTACTATCATTTAAATTCATTGCATCAAATGACATTTTAATACTTGCTCATCCAAGATAATCTTTCAAGTCATTCTTATCTATAAAACTTGGTTCTTGAGAAACTTTAACTGCTAAAATATTGATATGGTCAAGGCAAACCTCTCTCTCACCTTAGTTGGGTTCTAGCTTAGTGTGATTAAATTGTGAACTGAGTTAGGAAGAATAATCAGTCTAGCTCTAGGCATTAAAGAAGAGAAGAAGAAATAATTGACTTCAAGGGAAATGGTTGATTTTAGGAAAGAAAGATCTCAAGCTTAAGTTGAGAGTGGACTTGTCTTGGTGTTACTCGAGCAGTGGTAGACGAGGCTTTCTCTATTCACCAATATACTTATAGACATTCTTGGGCCCTCAAGAGTGAATCCGAATTGACCCACCTAAAGTGGTAACCAACAAGAGCCTAACCAATAGTGAAACTAGAAGTCTCAAAGTTAACATAAACATGTTCTGTATATACACCACTAGTGTTATGAATATCGTACCAAACCTAATATTAGTTTTGTACTAGTATGGTATGGTATTAGTATTGATCAATATTTGGTATTGTTTCAGATAATGTTTTTAAATATAAAATATTTTATAAATTTTATAAAATTGCCAAATAATCTCTCAATATGTTGTGATATGTAAATTTTAACTTTGATTCTACCTTATATAAAAAAAAATAATAATATAAATTTAATATAACAACTATCTCCTTATTCCTATTAATATTACTTTTCACTTTTTTTATATATAAACAATAACCACATTTAATATATTAAAAAGATCATTTAATTCTTATATAGGTTAAAATTAAGAAAGATATAGAGTATTTTAATATGTTACATTTGATTATATCAAAACATCAAATAATAAGAATAATACTTGCCTATAAGCATCATAACAAAAGTTCACGCGAAAGAACATAGCAAAGTAAAAATGAAACTTGAAATAAAAATACTTATAGTTAAAATTTTTATATTTATATTCCATAATATAAATATAATATGGAATATAAATACACACAATTGTTACTTTAAATTTGAAATTTTAAATTCATCAACCATACTTTATACTTATCCTTGAACATTTTCATGATTAAAAGCTTCTTTTAATACACACACAATTGTTACTTTAAATCTGAAATTTTAGCAAGCTAAATGTTAGACCCCGTTTTCGGAGCCCAACGTTCATGAGACATATACTAAACCTGTTGGATCCTGCCTCCAAAACCTAACATTCGGAGACAAGACGAAGTCTGTTATCCCATAAGGGTGGCGTGCCCATAGCAAACAAACATCAAACAATCAAATTTAAAGATTTCACAAGAAAGAAAAATCCAATCTTATTTCCTTAATGAACCTAAATTAAGTTTATACAAACTCATTTCAAAATACAAAATA
>JAOQMS010000008.1:33275896-33308343 GCA_027563885.1 Erythroxylum longipes | reverse complement strand
AAATATATCAATGAAATAGTCAAGATAGTGTGATAGCTAGATAAGTGATTGAAGGGCCTATTGAGTTTATCAACTATAGTCATTTGAAAAAAAATATTTGAGTGGTGAAGTATATAGGAAATGGAGAGGCATATGAGGAAATAATACCTCTACCTTAGTTAACTATCAGATGGAAATTTCAGGGACGAAATTTATTAAGGGTGGGGTGGGGGGAATTTTAGCATCCTATCCCCATACTAAGGGTTATAACCTCGATTTTCAATAACGGAAAAAATGGCAATGATAAAGTTAGAGGAAATTTTACATTTCATGCTCAGCAGAATGTCAGCATACATGCATGTGAATTTGAGTCTTTATACACATGAAAATAATTGTACATGCACTCATTGACATTTCGGGTATATTGAATAATAATGGGATAGATTGAGGATAGTGGTTATAGTGAATGAGTAGAATGAGGTGGAGTAGAAAAATTAGAAATAAAATTTAAGTGTTGAATTTAGTGAAGGAAAATACGTTGGAGAAGTTTACTGAGAATATTTAGTATGGGAGTTTTAGATAGTGGAGTAGAAAGTTATATTCCTTATAAGTGAAGATGTTCAGGAGCATAGACGTATCGTCTGTAAAGACGTATCGTCTATGATAACGTCATATCGTCTGTGATGACATGATTCGTCTTAAAAGATGCATCGTCTGTAAAGACGTATCGTCTATGATGACGTCATATCATCTGTGATGATGTCATTCGTCTTAAGAGATGCATCGTTTGTAAAGACGTATCGTCTGTGATGACGTCATATCATCTGTGATGATGTCATTCGTCCGTAAGGATACATCGTCTGTAAAGATGCATCTTTTGTAAAAATGTATCGTCTGTAAAGACGAATCGTCTGTGATGACGTCACTTCGTCCGTGATGACGTCATTTCGTCTGTAAAGATGCATCTTCTGTAAAAATGTATCGTCTGTAAAGACGAATCGTCTGTGATAACGTCACTTCATCCGTGATGACGTCATTTCGCTATAAAGATGCATCGTCTGTAAAGATGCATCTTTGTAAAAATGTATCGTCTATAAAGAAGAATCATCTGTGATGACGTCACTTTGTCTGTGATGACGTCATAAGGTCTTAAGCGTTGCATCGCCTTAAGTTGACTCGGGTTTCGTCTGCCTTTTGCTTCATCTGTCTTTCGCTTCGTCTGCTTCTTACTTCGTCTGTCTTCTATTTCGTCTGCTTTCTGCTTCGTTTACTTTTGTTTCGTCTGCTTTCTACTTCGTCTACTTTTTGTTTCGTCTGCTTTTTGTTTCGTCTGTTTTTTGTTTCGTTTGCTTTCTGTTTTGTTTGCTTTTGCATTCGTCTGCTTATTGCTTCTTCTGCTTATTGCATTCGTCTGCTTACTGCTTCTTCTGCTTATTGCATTTGTCTGCTTTTGTATTCGTCTGCTTATCGCTTCTTCTGCTTATTGCATTTGTCTACTTATTGCTTCTTCTGCTTATTGCATTCGTCAGCTTTTGCATTCGTCTGCTTAGTGCTTCTTCTGCTTATTGTATTCGTCTACTTCTGCATTCGTCTGCTTACTGCTTCTTCTGCTTATTACATTCGTCTGCTTATTGCATTCGTCTGCTTAGTGCTTCTTCTGCTTATTCCATTCGTCTGCTTTTGCATTCATCTGCTTATTGCATTCGTCTGTTTATCGCTTCTTCTGCTTTTTGCCTAAGTGACCGAAACATCTTCTTCTATATACTGTTCATTTTGTATCGTCTGGTCCATCTTTGACCCTTCAGATGATAGAATTTATTCCTAAGGTCTTCAAGAAAGTTATAGACTTATAAGTCCTCTTTCAAACCATCTAACAAGGATTTTGATCTAATACCTATAGCGAAAGTTATGCTAGTTACCCAATAGAAAAAGGTTCAATATGATTGAGGACAGAATCAAATTGAATGATTTTGGTGTCAATGGATACATAAGATATAGGGGAATATGTTTCTAGAGGAAAGTGTTGCAAATTGACTTGAGTGTCGGGGAAAAAGAGCATGTAAAGTTGACCCAAAATGATGTGTTATGGGAAAAATCTGAAAGTGAGTAAGGGGTTATGATTTGTGATTACAGTGGTTTTGTTAAGTCATAAACTTAAGTATAAATTATACTTAAGTGAGTCCTAATAAAGGGAAGTGGATAAGTGGATAAGAAATGGACAGGTGTCCTAGCTAAATATAAGATTTTTATTGTCTTTAAAAGACAAGCTACTGTCTTTGTCTTTATCCTTCTTGAAACTTCTTTCTTTAAAATTCCCCCAACCCAGAGCTTTTCATCAAATATTCACCGAAGCTAAACCTTGCTTTTTCCTGTTTGTCCCCACTTCTACTTGGATATTCCTTTCTTCCATTCCAAGAAAGACCAAGCCTCCCTATCAACTTTCAAGTTGATGTACGTGGGTGCATAAGAGATTAGGGTTATGTGATTTTGTAGAGATTGGAGCTTCAAACAAGTCAAGTGTCTGCATTCAGGCATTCCCAAAAATTTGAAAGCAAATGCTAATCTGGAGCGTACGGTGAGTAGGCCTAGATAGTCTCATTCCACTGTTTGTTTTGTTTGACTTTCTGTTTGTTTTTGTTTGACCTTTTGGTGTTGACTGTTTTTTGAATGATTGTGTGAAAGTGATTGACTGTGTTGGTTTCCGGACAGAAGGTCCGATGAATGTGATGTATGAGTGAAATATTGAAGTGCTCATTGAATGTAAATTGGATGAACTAAGTGTACGTAATTGATTGTTAAATGTGTTCTGAAAGTGCATTTACATATGAATGAAAGTGTGATTCTCAACTTTAATATTGAATGTTGGACTAAGGTCCGATAATATAGAAAAGTGATTGAATGAGATCATGCAAATGTGAGTAATGCATTTTATCTCATGAATGCATGAAATATAATGACAATTGTGACTGTAGTAGCCACCGAAAGTGAAAAGAGCTTAAAGCTCAGAAAGTGAAAAGTGAAAATGAGCCTCGAGCTTAAAAGTGATCAAGAGCCTAAGGCTCACTATGTATAATGAGCTCTGTATCCCCCAAGCGGATAAGGGACAGTTATCAATGAGCCCTGTATCCCCCAAGTGGATAAGGGACAGTTTAGGCAATCGATCACAACAAAGTAACAATTGGAAAGTGAGTCTCATGTGCATTGCATATGCATTATATGGGTGATTAAATTATATTGAATGTGAAATGTGATGTTGTGAATGTAATTACGTGTTATGTGACTGGGTGAGCCATCGATGATGGTCACTCATTGAGTTCGCAAAACTCACCCAAAATTTGCAATTATTTTTCAGGATCAGAAGAATACCCCGTTAGGCCAACGGGAGTATGCCTAAAGCATACAAGTGAAGGATAGAGATCAGGATTAGTTCGCATCTGCATTGCATTTATTTAATTTGTATTGAAGTGTTCATTCCGTAACTTTTGTATAAATTTGTATTTCAAATCAACTAAAGTGTATTGAAATTGTGAAAGGGCCCAACTGGCCATTGTAAATATTGGTGACTGTATTGTGTTGATTGAAAATGGTTATGAATTAAAGTAGGGCCCGATTGGGTTATGGATTTTTGCGTATCATGTTTGTGGTTTAAAACAAAAGAAAATTTTTATACCAATTTCTAAGTGATTGAGTGCTCTAGCACACCACCCTCGCGGGATACGAGCTCGGACATCACCCATCGATGTCAGGTTTGGGTCCTGCGGGATTGGGGTGTTAAAATAGGAGAGACACCAAGTAATGAATATCCTTCTATTTAAACGTGTGTTTTGAAGAACTATGAGTAGTTAATCCTTTACTCTCAAATTTAAAGGTCATATAAAGGTTTAATAACATGTTGAGCATTGATCAATCTTAATAATGTTGTTCCAATCTCTATTTTGAAATTGATGGTGTTATTTTGTGTATGGAGTTTATGATTTATGTATGAACAATTTAGATAAGACCTGCTAGATCAATCATATATAGACTTATTACCAAATTTTTTATTACAATTTGTACATAGTGTTAATCTAATTCATTTATGGTAAATTGATGCTTATACATCATTAGGGGCAACATATTATATGTTAAATAATCTGAGCTTATGTGATTATTGCTAAGATTAACCTGTTTTTCCCTATTCTTAATGTTGTTATTGCAATATATTTAGAGAGCTAGTTTTAAGTTGACTGACAGTTAGATCTAATTAAAGAGCTTGTTTTAATTAGTTACGATCTAAGAGCAAATTGGGATTAATAGGGCTTGTTGTTAATCCATGGTTAATAATTTCAAGGAGAGGTATGAGAATAATGTTACATTTGATTATGGTTATCTTTGAGAATTTGAATTGTTTGATTTAATTTGTCTTTCATAGTTAAATTTTATTTAATTGCACTAATCAAATTCATCCTCATCTCATTATATTGTTTAGTTCAATACAGAACTTACTCACTATGTATGGATACAATCGTTTCTCACTATTACTACAAGTTTAGTTATGTAAAGTTAGATTTTAATTTTTAGTGCGTTCAACATGCATCAGAGTGAAAACATCATCTTTGAGCTATAAATTCACATGTCAAATCATATTAACATAACAATCTCATCAATTTTATTTTAACTTACATTATCAATATCCATTCAAATATGCTTACTAGTTACCTTTCGTTCCACCTTTACGATGTTATTCTCTCTTTGCTAGAGAGGAGATAGGATTTTATAATAACTTTTTTTCTTCTTTTGTGGATTCTAAGAATAAAAGCATAAATGTCAACAATACTTAACAATGAAGAAATCAAGTGTATAATATATAAAAATTTTATAAAGAGAGGGAGAGGGGAGAGATAAGTTTTGCGTACTATGTTGATATATGATTTATTAGGTTGATTCCTTGATCGGAAGTCCTAGTATTTTAGTTTCCTGTTAATTGTACACTTAACAGGTACAAACATATATATACATATGGTATTTTCTATATAGGGAGGTAACATTCTTTTAATAGACAAATTATACATCCAATATGAATTGGTGGTTTTTACAAAACATAGTTATGATTTTTTTTTCTATATACTGATGGTATGTTTGTAAAGAGCATCGATAATTTTCCATATAAAAGTGGTAATGTATAGATAAATGATAATTTTTTATAAAGAGAGTTTGTAGTTTTATATAAAGTGATAGTATTTTTATAGGGTTGTACTACTTGTAATATGAACAAGTGGTTTTATAGTATTGAGTAAAGAAAAAAAATTTCGAAGTGTTGGTACTTTTTGTATTGGGTTGTTGTCTTTTTTTTTTTTTTTGTGAAGAGTGGTAATATTTTTTATAAGATAGTGGTATTTGATGTGATGTGAATGAATAAAACAAAACAAAAAGAACAATTCTAAAGAAATCACACGTAAAAGTGTGTATAGTCTAGGTGAATAAAATGTCAATCCCATAAAGACTACTACATGAATAGGAGATGTTAGAACAAGAGCAATAACATGTTACCATGTTTTGAGTCTTTCTTTTCAAGTTTGACGAATTTACTGCAAATTGATTCTAATATTCTCCAAATTCAATACTTTACTTGGGGACTGTTGTTTGTTTTGGGCTATTTCATAGTTGTTTTGTTTGGATAATCTCCCTCGTAATTCCACATTGTATTTTAATTCAATTACTTTTCAAAAAATATTATCCAAATTCATCCATTTTCTTTTGAGAGGCTCGATAAGACTGAAATTAAATATAGATCATTTTAAGTACCAAATCTTATGAAAATATCCAAAAATACAAGTACAATATCCTAAAAAACCATGCTAAAAATATGATGTAATTAGCACATATCAGTATTCTTTTTTTTTTAAAGGATATCAGTATTCTTCGTAAAGAGTAATAGAATTTTTTTTATAGAATGGTAATATTTTTTTATAAGATTGTGATATTTGCAACACCAACTAGTGATATTTAAATTATTGGATTAAGATGTTTTTCTTTAGTATTGTAGTGGTATTTCTTGTAAAGAGCAGTGGTCTTTTGTACATATGATTTTATTATTTGTGTATAAGATTGTGACATTTACAACATTAGTTGATAGGATTTATAATACTGATTGAAGGTATATTTTTACAAAATATATGTTCTTCCTTGCTCCATGAGTAATGTCTTCTAGTTGTTTAAAAGAAGACATTAAACCTTTGAGTTTTACCTAATCTTTTTATGGCCGTGAAGTTGCACTGCATAATATTTTTTAAAAAAATATTTTAAAATTGCATCCTTGATAACTTAACACCCTAATCTAGAAAACCAGTAGTCTCATTCTTTATTATTTAGTTCGTGAACAGCCTATAGGAAGAAGGCTATATTTATCTTAATTTTATATTCAACTTTGACATTGTATAAATTAAAGGTTATGTCATGTATTTAGAACTAGTTTTAGTTGATGCTTCCTCGTTTGTTAACCCAGCTGATCCAAATCAAGTGTTTAAATAGCACATTTTATATAAAAAAAATTACAAAGAAATCTTTTGCCTTGATCTCCGACTCATCGTTAAGGTGTCACTGTGACAGTTATTTAAATCTAAAAGCCCAAATTAAAGGAAACTGAAACATAAAACCAAACGGCGGTGGATACCCCGGGTTTACCCAAAAAAAAAAAAACATAAAACCAAACGACACCAATGAAAGCCATCCTCTCGGCCTCTCGGCTTGTCCTCACCAAATCACCATCTTCATCATTCCTTGTCATCTCTGCTAAGGTAAACAGCCTCCTCTATTCTACTTCTCGAAGCTTCGTAGCTATGGCCTCCTCCGACGAGTTTGTTAAAGGGACTGTTTCCCCAAACGGCGTTGCAGTCCTCACTCTCGATCGCCCCAAAGCCCTTAACGCTATGAACTTAGGTCCTTTATTCAATTACATCCCTTGCCTTTTCACTTTATTTTAATCTCAACTTAGTTTCTTTTGTTTCAAGTTCCTGAGTTGGTAAGAATCAATTCTATTTCGTTTCAATTGGCAGATATGGATCTTAAGTACAAGCAGTTTCTTGATGAATGGGAATCGGATCCAAAAGTGAAGTGCGTGCTAGTGGAGGGGAGCTCTCCTCGCGCATTTTGTGCAGGTTTAGTCTTGATATATGTGTTTGTGTGGTTGATCTTCACTGCTTACTAGTGAGAAGCGTTATCATCATCATCATCGTCTCTCACCCATTTTACTTACTTCTTAGTCGTTGTTGCATTCTATTTGATGAGTGTAAGGAGACTCTTGAGAGTGAGTCCTCATGAACCCTTTGCAGGAATGGATATTAAAGGCGTTGTTGCCGAAATTCGAAATGACAGGAACACTCCTCTTGTGCAAAAGGTGCCTTTGTGCACTCCTCTGCAACTGATTCTTCTTTTTAAATGCTAACATCTCATGCATATCGTGCCTTTTTCTTATAACTTCTTTCCCGTTTTGATTTTGGATTGTTGTAAGCACCAAAGCCATTGTTTGTTGTAGTTGCTAATTCATTACAAAGGTCTTAGTTTATCTGCAGGTGGGGATGTCAAGAGTATTACGGCCATAAACCAACTGTCAGATATGATTGAGGTCTTGTTGTGTTCTATTATCAACACCCCCCACCGCATGCATTTTGTTTTGTTCTACTTGGCAAGAATTGAATGCATTTTCAGTTATCTTCTTTTTCATGATTTATTTGTTATTAAGTTAATTCTATTTTGGTTTATAATATTCATGTTTCCTCTTGCTATTCTATTCAAATTGATTTTATAGTTGTTCTACCTAACAGTCTCTTCATATAATTTTAGGAGTTGAGTGATTGTTGTGATTAGGGGATCATATTATGTTATTTTCTTTAAACCATCTGATCGGTTCCTCTTCAAAATTTGGCTACCAAGATCTGTATTTTGTCATCCAAAGTTACACAGAGATTGAAATTGGATATTGAAAAGGAATAACGTCTCATTTAGTGTAAACTTTTTTTTAATTTTTTTACATCAGTTTCAAACTTTTTAAAATTTTTAAATTTTCTTTTTCTGATAGCCATGTTGGTTCAGATGTACTTAGTAATCGCCGAATGGGAGACGCTATCAAACATGATAATATCTACTTGGATTTACATTAATAATCACAGGAAAAGTAAAAGTCTTGTTGTTCTGTATAGACATGTTTGTTAGTAATATTTTCATGGTCATTTTGTTGTGTATATTTTGCACTTAGAACTGTGGTTGACATATTACAATTCTCTCTATTCTTTTGTTCTTGTCATAGAAATAGGAATATATTTCCTTTGAAAGACTGTAGGGCCAAAATTTTATCCTTTATACAAATACATGCAGACTAAAATATACAATTATAAATGCAAACTGGTTTGCAGCCAACAGTGACCTTAACCATCCATCTGAAAGCTTCTAATGGAGCTTTCTTTTTGGAAGACATCCAATGATTAAGTGTTCATACTGCTGATTTACAGCCAGTACATATCACTCGTTCTATTTCAAGATTATGTTGATAGCGGCTTATAATTATGTCAGAGGATCTTATTTATTGCATCAGAATGGTGAAGAGTTGATGATGAAGATACGAAATGCTACAGTTGGTAGTAGTTTTATTGATTTAGATGGAACTTGAATGATGAAAAGCTGCAGCCCTTTAGTTAATGAGTGTTCATAATGATGCTATTTTGTGTCTACACTTGCCCATGCGGTGACTCGTGTATATAGGCTATTTTTCTTGGATAGAAAATTACAAGAGACCTTTGTTGTAGACGATCCTGAAATTGAATTTTATGGAGCCGCCATTGCTTGTACATCTTATATTATCCTTATTTTGAATACGTGCATTTGGATAGTCTGATAATGAGCTTCTAAATGTCTTATGTGATATCAGGTATTTACTGGAGAGTACTCTCTGATATGCAAAATTTCTGAGTACAAGAAACCATATATATCATTAATGGATGGCATAACAATGGGATTTGGGATTGGCCTTTCTGGTCATGGTCGCTACCGGATTGTGACAGAGGTATAAATCTTCATACAGGAATAATCTTTACCTGAATTCATGTAGAATAGCATCCCACTTTGATTATCCCTAAATTTTGGCGCTTCTTCATTAACTTGCTTGCAGAGGACTGTTCTTGCAATGCCTGAAAATGGAATTGGCTTGTTCCCAGATGTTGGCTTTTCATACATAGCAGCTCAAACTCCAGGAGAAGGATCTGTTGGTATGATTTTCTCATCATATAGACAATCTTTTAGCATGTTTAGTCCTCTTGTTGGAATGACAAAATTATTTCTACAGTTCCATTGAGAAGATGCTTTGTATTGTTGGCTTTAAATTGCTCGCTTTATATACAATTAATTGTATGCTTTATCAATCAGTATTGTAAAGACATACTTTAATGCTGCATTACCATGTGTACTTATGCTACATCTGTGCATCAAAACGGACTTAAGAGGAGTAGTTGGTTCCTGCCACTTCTGACCTCAAGGCCTGGTGATCATATTGTGTGAGGGATTGGCTTGATGTTTCAATGTTGTTACCCTCTGTGACTCCCATAATATAGATAATTGCATTAAAAAAATACATATTGATCATATAGATAAGTATTGTGGTGCAGGATTAGTGCTTTCTGGTATCTGAAATTCAAGAGTTTGGGTTCCCTTAACCGTTTCAGTTATTTTTTCCTGCTTTAAGCTATCATGCCATAAATTTGTGCAAGTAAAATCGAGACCATAGGCCATCTGAAAATAGTTGACAACTGTCAGTATTCCAATTTCAAACCCCCTGATACTCTGCCTGTATACAAAAATATAGTGAAAGCAACCTCATCATTGTGGTGATTTGAAGTGTTAAGTCTTGCAGGTTCTTATATTGGACTGACAGGGAAGAGGATCTCTACACCCTCAGATGCACTATTTGTTGGTATTGCATCACATTATGTGCCATCAGGCCAGTTGGGCTCATTGAAGGAAGCTCTCCTAGCAATTACCTTGTACGTCAGTCATTTTAGTTTGTTCAAAATTTAATTATTCTCTTAATATTTGGTATGTGATCTAATTAATTGATATCCCATTTTCATGCTGTTCACTTTAGCACAAAGCAGCAGTTAAAACTCAAAATAATTGTTTTGTGTGCATCAGCCTGCTTGTTGGGATCATGATAAAATTCTTTAACTTAATGTTTGGAGCTAAAATTGAACTTCCATAAGAGTTCCATCTATTACAAATGAGTTTCAACATTACTAATTACGTTTTTGGATCCTCTTCATCTTAAGCAGAGTTTTGCTGATCATAGTTCACTGCCTTTTTGCTGATTATATGATGGTATTTGTAATTTCGTACAAGATATATTGCTGGCCAACTTAAAAATATCTTTCTGTAGAAATAATACGTAATGGTGATATTGCATATCTACTTTCAAAAGAAAATCTTATTGTAGAAATAATATATTCGAAGTTGATGCAGTTCCCAAGACCCACATGAGGACATTAAGGAACTTTTGACCAAGTACAGCAATCAACCAGAGTCTGAGGCCCAGTTGAAATTGCTTTTACCTCGAATAATTTCAACCTTTAGTTCAAACAAATCAATAAAGGAGATATTTGAAGAACTTAAAAATCATCAGCAGAGTGCTGATACTCTAGGTGAGTGGGTTAATTCTGAACTTCTACTGATAATGTCTTGTGTTTGTCTTGGTTACGTGTGAAACTCTGATAGGAAACTTATGCTAATAGATGTCAGTAGAAGAGGAAATAGAGAAACAGATAGATGAACCAGAAAAAGAATGCTAGTATTTAGAATTGTATTGATAAGTGAAGAAGATATCGGATGACTAAAGGCCACATCTGAGAGGTGACCAACTCCCCACTTTCACAGCCTAACAGATTACCCAATCCCCCTTCCTACCTCATACATGCCCCTATTATACCCAACATTCCTGACAGAGAATCCTAACAACCTGCCACGTCTCTCCTCTATATGGTACTAGCATTCTAAAAGATAAACAAAGCCTTTAGCCTGTAGAAATGACAGCTTTGCCAGCTGTTGCTTCCTTCTTCTTTCTCCCTTTCTATTGTCTACGAATAGGAGGCTTAACAAACTCTAATACCATTGTAGATGTATGGTACTCTTTTGTCTTTGGAACAATTTGTTACGCTTTGTGCTCTCCACATGTATTCTTTGTCTTGCATTTTTTCCAGTGGGGGAGTGGGCCAGCGAAGCTCTTCAAGGTCTTGCAAAGGGTGCTCCGTTTTCGCTTTGCTTGACACAAAATTATTTCTCCAAAGTTGCATCTGCTTATGGGAAATCTGACAATGAATTGTCCACGGTGAGCTGGGTTTGGTGGTTTCTGTTTACGATTATGTCTGCAGTACTCACCTTCTGTAGAGTTTATGAAGTAACATCCCTATTTCTCTGGCATGTTTCTGTCATTCAGCTGAGTGGGGTGATGAAAACAGAATATAGGATTGCCTTGAGGTCCTCGCTGCGCAATGATTTTGCTGAAGGTGTTAGGGCTGTTTTGGTGGACAAGGATCAGGTTCTATTCACAAAACTTATTATGATGCAAGTTAGGATTTTCCCAGGATTTTTTAAATATTTTTTTAATGAATTGCAACCTTGTATGCTTTTGTTGTTCTTGTTTCAACAGCTTTTTAATTTTCTGTTTTCTTCCTTTCACATTTTTTATTTGATAATCCCTTTCATTTTTGAATAGCATAAAAAACTCAACCACCAATATGTAATTTCCTAAAAATATTTGAGTTTTCACAAGCAGTAAAACTGCAAACATAAGCAACTTAGGAAAAGAAGAGCTTCTTCTTATTTTTCTTGTTCAAGGAGGGTGTTAAGTATCATGATTCTTTGTGTTACGTTAAAGCTTGACTGTTGTTCCTCGAATCTTTGAACTCATTTCCAATAGTACAGGGCCACCCTAAGATAGTTTTCTTTATGGATTAGCAAATGAAGAATAATTATTAAAAAAATTTCAAAGTTCTGTATTTTGGAGAGCATTGTATCATTAGTTTCATATACATAAATAACTTAGTTGTAGCTCAAGGAGGCATTCATGGTACGTTGTGGTATGTTAAAGATTGTCGGAGAAGAAAAGTTGAATCCTTTTCATTCTCCATTTTGAATACCACTGCATCATAGTTTGATGTTATGAAGTGGCTTCACTTATCATCAATGGTTTTGGTTGGGAGTATGATTAATGATCTTGTTCTTGCAGAACCCAAGGTGGAATCCGTCAAGTCTAGAAGAAGTTGACCAGACTGAAGTAGAATCTCTTTTCAAACCATTAATGCCTGAAGTTGAGGAGTTGAGAGTGTGATCTTGCTCTCCATTGAATAAGACGATCTTGTCATCAACAAAGATACTGGCTATCAAGGGATGCCGAGAAGAGAATGCCTTTGGATTTCCCCCTCCCCCTTGACTTGTAGACAAGAAAACATTCATCGGGCTCTGTGATTGCTACTCTTGGTTGTGGAGAATGACCTTTTCTATTATTGTCCTTGCAGAAAGCTTCCAAAGATTGATTCTTTCAGGCACAATAATTTGGTTTTTATGGTAAAGAAAACAAGTTATAACTCACTCACGTAACAATGATGTGTAAGATGAGATGGTTCTACGATGTTAAAAGACGGGACAAGCATGTGCAGACACTGCAAATGTTCCGCATATTTCGTCTCCATCCCAAACCATGCGAAAAAATAAACTTAGAATAAGTCGATTTTCTGCGTCGTGATTGAATGTTGAACGGCAGCAGTAATGCAGAATATGTTGGAGTGCAGGAAGCGGACCAACATGTTCAGAAAGAAAAGGGCAAAGAAGGGTTCAGAAACGAATAACGGATCGTACTGCTGCTGCTTCTTCGAGAGCCTGACCCAGGTGATCCTTCAGGTTACTTTTGCTGCTTGCGACTTGAACAAGAAGAAGAAGCTCTTCTTTTCCAAGGCCATTGACAGAAATTGAGGGTCGTAGGCAAGGCCAGGCCTCCTTTGTCCTTTCCTTGTTTCCCATTAAAAGAAAAAAAGAAAAAGAAGAGATTGTTAATTACACGATACGATTAATTACACGATACGATTTGATTCCATTACCCCTAAATTCATTTATTATATGATATTCCTCTTCTTAAATTCCTTTGGTCGTTACGCGAGCACTGAGACTCCGAGGTTCACTTAATCGGAATAATAAATACTGTAATGAGAGGCAGACTCTCCCGTTTTCTTTAAAACTCAATAAATAGGCAGACAATCTATATAAATCGGCAGATGAATACAAGTCTCAAGCAGATGAATACAAGTCAGAGCTTCTTGTTCCTTAATTCCAAGGGGCCTCAGTTACCTTCCACCTTTCAAGTTTGGTGTCAGTGTCAGACGATGTCCTGCTCCGCTCAGACCGCCGTTCCTATTCTCAAAACCGTCACCATATCCTACAACCACCTCAAGGTTCGTCTCCCTCCTTTTCCTTTCCTCGTCAAGAACCTATTCGTTGAGTGTGAGGATTCAGGAATGACGACTGAGGACGTTAGTGTTGTTAATTTACCGAGTATATTTTAGGAGTTATTTTTACATTATTATCTGCTGTTAATTTGTTTATTAGATAATAGATATCGGTATACACGGATTTTCATAATTTTTTATTGAGTTAACCTTTTAAATCTTTCTTTTTTTTTAAAACTCTTTTATTCATTTAAAATAAAAAATTTGATGTAGAGAACAATGATTTTAAAATTTAATCAAAAGTTAAACCTCTAATTAGTATTAACTGTTACAGAACTGACTAAAAATTAAATAATTAAAAATATAATTAAAAAGATTGTTAAATTTAAAGTTTAATAAAAAAGAAATTAAATGAAAATTAATTTATTTATTTAAGTTTATAAGAATTTATTAATTAATAAAAATTGTTCAGTTTTTAATAAAATAATTATTAAAGTAAATTAAACTGAAGTGTTAAAAATCGAATAAAATATTAGACAGTTCAATATTTTTATAAAAAAGAGTCAAACAAACTTTTGGAAAGAGGAAATAATTAATTTTGCTACATACTAATGAACTGAACATTTCTAATCGAACTATATTAATCAACTACTGAAAGAAATTATAGAAAATACTAACTAAAAAGGTCTAGCAAATAAACAATGATATATGAATTCAAATTCAAATTAAAAATAATTTGAAAACATAGTAGTTAATTACGCTACGTGTGTCAAAGCAGTTTATGCCTGAATGATCCTACGATTGGCATTTGTATGTTTGGTTTGGCTACGAGTATCTCAAAACATTAACTCAAAACATGCAGCTGCATGTTTCTCTCTGTTTTTCTGTTTCACTTTTCTTATGTCTTTTCTTTTGATTCTTAAAACAGGACAAGCATGCCAACTTGTCATCAACAATTGAGAAAGGTTTTGGACCGAATGGGCTGGGAATTCTGTCAATTACAGATGTACAAAGCATTCTTACTTCAAACCTGTTCTCTATGCTTGTGCTGCATCATTCTGTTTTCTATTTTCTTTTTCTCCACTTCAGTGTGCACACTTTCAACCTGTTTTTTTTTTTTTTCTTTTCAAATTTTATTCATCTCATTTCCACTAACAACTCATTGCACTAAAGTGATGGACCTTACACGTTTCATTGATTGATTTAAGACGATGAATTTCAATTAAGGCTATACTCTCTGGTTTTTCCACCTTTTCCCATTTGCTTCATTGTCAATTGAAATGGGGAAATAGATTTCGATGTAGCTGTCTAAGCTAGCTGTAATAAAGGCTTTATTGACTTGAATTGGTGTGCTGTCTGTGGTACTTTGAAAACATTAGCTTTATGGTAAGCAGCATGACCCCGTCTGGGTTTGTCCTAACTATACTTGGGCGCATATTTCAAAATGTTGCTTTTGCATCTTGAAAATGTTGAAATGCCCTCAAATGCGTTGCATGCCTGTAAACAACGGGCTTTCAGTGTGATTCCTTAGGAGCGTGGCTATAAATATGAATTGCTTCAAGATGAAGTGCCAGATCAAGGTTATATAGTCTAGTTCATCAGATAGGAAGTGGATTTTAGTATAAGAATTGGAATCCAGTGGATGTTACACTTAAAATGTTTATAGATAGATAAAAACTTGAAGGGACTTTGTGATTGCTATCACATTAAATATGCTTGGACTAAGATTTCAGAAGCACTTTTGTAGTTGATGAGCCAATGATTAAATTCTTTTTTCTCATGTAATGTTGATCTCAGGAAGTTTAAGTTAAGCTTTCCTCAAAATGAAAAGTATAACCAGTCTGAAATTAATAGTGACATAAAAAAAAATATGAAGCCCGATTTTTTTTTGAGCTTCATAGAAAAGATACATAAGTTTCATGATGCTTTATGTTTGCATTGTTATCTGCAGTTTGTAGTTTGCAAGAATAAATTCTCTTAATTCCTACAGGTAAACCATTTTGTTGAATGCTCAGAATGCATGAATGAATGTGACCTATTATTTCTACAGGTACCAGGATATTCTTCATTGCGTCAGAATCTTTTACATATTTCATCAAGGTTTATGCTCCAAATCTTTTAGTTGCTTTAAATACCACTGGAGATACACTTAATGATTTCTGAGTTATGGCATCCATCCTTCTGTTTTGTTAGATTAGCCAATCTTCCTGAAGAGGCAAAGAAGGATCTTGAAGACCCAGATAGTAGGTAATTGTCATCGTCCATTAAGTTCTTATGGATTAGGTTATCTACTTGCCCATTTTGCTCAGTTTTTGGGATTTATGTTTCGTTGGCAGGTAAGTTCACCCATTAGGACGCAACTTCTGAGCTGCGACAATCTTTGAAGACAATTGTTGACTTTTATCTATCATAGAGTAGCCAGATTCTCTAACCAACTTCTTAAGAATTGAAGGACAATAAGAATTTTTTCAAATAAAATTTTTATCTCATTTCATGCTCTTATTCCAGCAGGTTGTACTGATGAATAAAATAGTTGTCAATGACCTGCAGTATCATATCTTATCTGGCTCAGTTATTGCTGTTATTTTTCGACTCAACCTTTTTGTTTCTTATATCTGTCATTTATTCACAGGTATAACTTTGGATGGAGCCATGGAAAAGAGAAACTTGAATCTGGGAAGGCTGGTAAACTATCCCGTAAACTAGATTTATATGGCTCTGTAAACAGTCAATCTATATTTTACATACTGTTGGGAGAATGTTCCAAGGATGAAAAGCTATTATATAATTCTCATGCTTGTCCAATGAAGGGCATATTCGAACATTCCAAAGGCAGTGATAAAATGGTGTTGGTTTGAATTGTGTTTTTGTACACAAAGCATGCACATGGTCACAATAGTAATGTATTGCAATACATATAAAAGCATATTTGATTTATTAGGGACCATTACTTGAGTTGCTTTGCTTCCTTATGCCTTGCCTCATATTTATGTTAACTATAATCTAATTGATATTTGCTTGGGATGTGCCACGGATGAAAACTAGACCAATCATTAGAACTGCATAAATGCTTAACAATCTACTATGGGACAATCAGTTTTTGGTGCTGTATGTATGAGTTGTCTTCCATGAGATGAGGCAACCCAAGCTTTTAATTTTAATAGAAAAGTAGGGATAGGATAAACTTCATCAATTCAATATGTCTTCTAACATGGGCACAATGCTGTGAAAATTTGAAGAAACTTGTGTTTAAGACTATCTTTAAGTCTAGATGTAATGATGAAAGATACCTTGACGTCTAACTTCTAGCCCTTTGTTCACACTTGGAGCTGTCTTTTTCTTCTCTTCATAGAGTTCTAACTTGTAATTATTGAACCAGTGCTGCACTAGTCCCCAGTAATATAGAGTGAGGTCATTCAGTTAACAGCAAAATGTTGTTCTTTCATTCCTTACAGATGTTTTAAAAGCCATATTCCAGTGCCAGGTTCAACTATTCAAACCGGTGACTTTTCCACTCTACCTCTGGTTAAGGAACTCAGTTCTTCAGTTATGTCTTTAATTCTTTTAAACAGAACTTGATTTAACCAGGGTTCAGCTCCATTTCCTAACTAGTTTTTATACCTCATTCTTGTTCTCAAAACATTATTTTTACATCCCTTGGGACATCAGAGGATAACTCTGGTCCCTAGTCTTTGAAAACTGATTTATATTCAATTACTTGACATACATGACAATATAGTGGAAATTCTTTCAACTTTGGTGTTTTGAAGTGGTACATGCATGCATGTTACCTTCTGTGTGTTTGGAGGATTTCTCTTTTCTCTCCCTGATTCTATTGGTATCAATGCTTAAAGATAGTTATCGTGTGGTGAAGTATGTTACTAAAAATCAAAATTTAGACCATTTCAAGCTTCATGATTAGAACAGTTATGCTGGGAAACACTCGGTTCCTATTCTCTAAGGAGTGCGGCAATGTTATCTTTCTTGCTTTTGTTGATAGCAATTAGTTATTTTGTACATTTGATGATAATTTGAAAATAATATGATTGTTTCTTGATTAAATTATGTAAGTCATACTTTTCATCCTTTTTGTTCCTTTTGTTCTCTGCAGATATGTGGAAGGGCTCCTTCTATGCAAATCCAATATTTGATGTTCCGACTACAGATACATACTTGATAAAACGGTAAATGTTGGAAATAATATTTATTTTCAATATATATATATATACATGTCTGAGTCCTTGCTTTAGGGACTGTAGATCATTAAAGTTGGACCGTTGATGAGATAGATAAAATAAGATTGACATATCTTCTCATATTGCATATCTTCTCTCTTTTCCCATCCTTCTGTGTTAGCATTTTTTCTAGTGCTGAAAGGTTGGTGCATTTTAATCACACGTATGGTTCTCAAAATACATGAAGCTGATCTTTTCAGGCTGTTTTAATTTCAGAAAACTCTTTCCAAACTTCATATTGAATTATTTGATGATTACATGAAGGCCTACTAAAGTGCCTTCTGATTGATAACTTAGAGAAGAATAAAAGATTAAGAGTTGAAACGTGAAAATTTTGTTTCCCAAGTGCATTTCTCGATTTCTCACTTGTTTAATGCATTTTTATACATGAGTTTTCTATACTCTAGTGACTTTCCTTGAAAGTTTAGACGAAGTTCATAATTAAGCATACTCATTTATAATCTGTGTTGTAGGTATCCATCATATTGTGGGTCAAATATATGGCCAAAGAATGCTTTGCCAGAATTGGAATTTGGTATGTTTTGAAGATTAACAATTTGTATGTATGGGCTGCATCTCAAGCACTAGAGTTTCATCTCTCTCTTAGAAGAATACCTGTACTTAAATATGTTTTACTTATTGTGACACAGCTTGAAATTTCAATATCCTAAAGCATTCAATAAGTTGTTGAAGTGCAGTCTTATATTAGTTATTAAATGACTGATGCTATGGACTCAACCAACTATCCTTCAAGATTTAAGTTAGTGCCATACTGCAGCAATCATATGAAGTTTAAGTAAAATATGTCATGTCTTTAGCCACGAGTCTATTGACGTAACAAAATGCGGCTCCCCATTGAGTCATGGTATGCTGATTCTGATCTACTTAAACTAGATATCTTGCATATCAAATTAATTGAACCTATATGGCAGCTCCTCTTCTCAGCCATTTCAAGTTAAGAAGATGCAAAGGCATCTTTCTCTATATAAGAATGGTGTGTTCCAAGGTGTGATGTGGGAGAGAAGAGATTCATAATTTGGGTTTGGAATGAGACAACCTTTTCTTTTTTTTCAATATTGAAAGAGTAAGAAGAGTGAACGGTGTTAAACTTTTTATGATCCTGGCGTCGAGTTGTTTTCTGGAGGACTTCTATAGTATCTTCACTTTAGCAGAGTTTAAGCACCAACTCGAGATTGATTGATATGGTTTTTCTATGCCTAGGACACTAGAATATCATACCATGAATCAAGAAAGACATAAGATAAAGGTTAATGATTGTACAATCCCAATTCTTGATTGGAGGGGACACCAAAGGCCTCTACCCTTCCATCCCTCGAATCAATAGAGATGGGGGTTAGAGCTTTTGTTTTTTTCATGTTGTCAAAGAGTTGAACAATCAAAATAGTGAATGAATTGATCGGATCATGTAGGAATAAGGTTCATGCTCAAGTATGTACTGCTGGGAAATAGGCCATCATCCTAGTAAAATTCATGTTCAGTTTGCATATGGCTTAATATTTAAATGTCAATTGTAGTGAATACTTACTGAATTTTAATATTTTGTTTCCATTCTGTAGTATTTTGGTACAGTAATGGATTTCTGTTGAAATATTTCACAATTTATGTGATATAAATTTAATTAGGTTGTCCACCTTCCTTTCATGCTACAATTTTTTCTGCTGTGAAATTTCTAAACAAAAAATTGTTGATTTGTAGCTTTCAAAGCACTTGGAAAGCTGATCCTTGATGTTGGACTGATGTTAGCTTATCACTGTGATCGATACGGTAAATTCTACAAGACTAAATGTTCAACCTTTCTCATACATGCAAACTTCTAATTTTTAGATTTATAGCCTCTTTCAGGCTTTTACTTTTAACTGACAAAATCCACCAAAATAAAGTGTCTGAGGTCACTTGAACACACTTGGGGTTGGAGTTTATGGCCATTATAATACATCTAGTTCCTGCATATTGCTTTCTCTTCTCTTGCTCTTGTTACTTTATACTTGATATACATAAAAATAACATGCTCAGGTGCATACATGCAAGTCATTAGTGAAATTTTTATGGTATTTGAAAGGAGTTATTTGAATAGCTCCTCGAGAATTTCCTCTGTGATAGATAATCTGTGTATTAGCTTATTAGGAATGTAAATGCTTGGTCTCAACACCTTTGGGCATGAATGGATGTTATATTTATTTGAAGTGTATGAGTCTAAATGTCCACATGCAGTGTAAGCATATGACATCAGAATAACAAGGTTCATTCTGAGCTGAGTGCAAAACAACCTGCTTTATACTTTACTGAGTCCTCATGAAGTGATCATATGGATGTTACATATTTACTTTTTACACTTGTTTGTTTTCTGTTGTGGTAATTACATAGCCTATGAAGTCCCATGCCCTTAAATCTTTTGCACATGTTTAGACATACAAATATTACGACCTTCAGTATCTATTTAAATAGTTGTCTTGATCAGTATCAAATGGAATGGAAGTGAATGAGAATGAAGGCCTTGAACAGATACTTCTTCGCTCTCGGTGTCATAAAGGCAGGCTGCTTTATTATTTTCCATCAGAACAAATGTAGGTTATTTCTCCTTTTTGTTGTCACACTTATAATTTTTAAGCTATTCTTTCTGTGTTAAAAGCCTAATTTTTCCTTCCAGTGATACTGCCGTAGTTGGTGACTCTATGTCATCTTGGTGCGGATGGCACACAGATCATGGTTCACTGACAGGTGATTATTTGTAGATCAACCACACAATTCTAGTGTTAATTGGTACATGGTCCCAAGAACTTATTCATTTTAAGAGTCTAGCAACATAGCAAGTTACCATTCCACCTGGTACTCATGATAACCTATGTAAATAATTATATGTATGTTTACTAGACTTTTGATTTCAGTGATACAAGCTCAGAGGTAGAACTATGCGTTTCCTAAATTGTAATTGCCTTTTTCTAATTTTATTTCTTATTCCTGTTTTAATTCAATATGTAGGTCTCACCTGTGCCATGTTTAAAAGAGATGGTGTAGAAATACCTTCCCCTGATAGTGCTGCCGGGCTTTATATTAAAACTCGAACTGATCAAATTGTGAAAGTATACTATCTTGTTGTTGATACTTACTCATGCAAATTTTGTCTTCCAATACAAACAGTTAAAAATGTTCTCCTCTCCACCGCATATATGTTCTCTTTTGTGTATAAAAGCTGATTGTGTTGGATGTTGGTGATGTATATCATATGATATTTCACACTTTTTACTTCTACGCATATTTCGTGGACTGAACTAAATTTTCTTTCTATAGATTTCAGGATAAAATGTTGATTGATCTTTAGGCACCTGTTAATGTGCCAAAATGTGGAATTAATTGTTGAACTTTTGGTGAAAAAGCCGAGATTCTGACAAGTTCTTGTTTAAAATTCTGTAACATGTTGCAGAGAAACCCTTTTGGTTACAACACCATAAGATACCTTCTTGTGAACAGCAGGGTTAAATTTCTTTAATTGAAGGTTTATGTGGAATATGGATGAGCTTTTGTCCAATAAGTTAGGCCTATTGGAATGCCTATCATTGTGATTACTACGTTGTTGGAGTTCTATCTCTCTTTTTCAAAAAATCATCTTCTTGCATGAAAACCTAAAATAAGGAAGATGTGGAGGGGTAGTTTCTATTCATGCAAGATTATGATGAAAGATGCAGTGACACTTACTGAACAGGCATATGTTGTTTTACTTTTCCTACCATGAATGTAAATTTTGTAGCCTTGTTCTTAATCCTTACTGGCTCCAGAAACATCCATCAGTGGAAAAGAATTATATGAGTGATACTAGTTATATGATAAAGTGCTTGTCTTGTAATAAAGATCCATATACTAGTTATATGATAAAGTGCTTGTCTTATAATAAAGATGCATACTTCAGTCATTTGTGTGAATCCTATTCGAAATGCATTCTCAATGATCTGAGCTTCTCATAGAAACATATTTTTCTTGCACATCAGGTTGTCTTTGGAAGCGATGAGATAGCATACCAAGTTGGTGAAACCACTGAAGTACTGTCAAGAGGTTATCTTTGTGCAACGCCACATTGTGTCCGGGTATCTTCTATAATTTTTTATATTGTTGGCTTCACAAGATTTATTTCCTGTTTCTTGAGAAACCATTGAAATATTCAAGTGTTCATCTGTTTGCTTTGTGTGGTTGTTTCATGGCAGTTCTTAATATTTGATCTTTACCATGTATTTGTTGTTGCTTGATTGTCATTCTCATTATAATCTAAAATTTGGAAGAGAAACGCCTCAGCTTGGAAACACCCTTCCTTTTGATCTTGTGCAACTTTTTTTTTCTCGTTGCCCAATGATCTTTGTATTTTCAAGGACTAGGTAAAGATTTCATCTTCTTTGTTAATTGAGAAGATTCATTTATGTACAGATGAAAAATTGAGAGACCAATCTGAGGTTAATAATTAGACAACTTGATATGCGATGAAAATCTTCTGTTTTTTTTTTTTTCTACCTATAGATGTAGATAATATGACCAATGATATGAAGCAATTATAGTTTTTGTCCTGCTCTGATGAATTTTTGAACACTCCTGCCACATCCTACCTTGAGTAAATAAGTCATGACAGAGATAATATATATACATAATACCACATGAGACCCATTCCCTCATTTGGTGTCTAATGATGCAGAGCATGTATTAGATGAATTTATCAGATAGACTATGTGTCAAACACGTAATATTTATAAGAAATCTTGAGTTAATGGAAGCAGAACTACCCAATATTGTTAGAATTAATTGTAGAATAAGATACTATTTTGTCAGTCAAGAGATATTATTACTTTATCTATACATCATTCCTCCTTATCAGTAAGGCTTTTGGTACTATGCAATAGACATACAAAAAATGAAAGAAAAAATTTTGGTACCATGCAATAGACAAACAAAAAATGAAAGAAAAAATGTATCATTTTGTATGTTACATTTGTGGATGTAGGACTTTATGGTTGAATTCTATAAATGTGGCTTCCATCTTCCCTTCTACATTCTTTCCTTTATTTTCATACTTCAACATGGTACCGGATTAAATCTTACAAGTCTAGTTGTGTTTTTGTGTGTCATGTATATCTTTGTTTGGACCTTTGGTAGTTCAAGACCTGGCTAATTTAGAAGTGTTATTAATTCGATGAATTCTCTTTTTGTGCAAGCAGAGTTTTTGGTTGTTGGTTAATGAAACTTTTCACAAGTGAGAAGAGTTTTATAGTGTTGGCTCGATGAATCTCTTCCAACGTAGTTGGTTTTCTTTTACGTTATTAGTTTCTTTTTATTGAAGGATCTATACTCTTAAAGGGAGTGTTAGAATATTGGGAGATTCATTGTAATCATGCTTAATTTGTTAGACGCAAAACTATTTGTAAAAATATTGATCTGATTCTATAAATAAAGAGATATCATTGTATAATATGTACATAATTATCCTTACAAACCAACTTCCTATATTATGTGACAAACATGTAATATTTATACGAAATATGTAGTGTATTGATTGTTATGTCCGTGGACATAAGCTTTCATAACCAAATCACTTAAACAATGTTCTATCTCTCCCTCCTACATTCATATCTTTTATTTTTACATTTCAAACATTTGTAAATGTAGTGCTTAAAATTATTAAAAGAATTATAGTAAATGAAAATGGAAATTTGAACAATATCTATTTTATTCCATTGTATGAATTAGAGTTTTGAGCAAAGTGATTAATTGAAATTGGATGAGTTTGAATTTTAATTCCCACACAAATAGTTGAATTGTAACCAATAATCCTAATTCTAAATTTCTGAGTGTCCCAAACATGGCATAAAGATTTCGTTCCCACTTGACTTTTCTGTAGCCGTATTTAATGTTTACCTAATATTTGTATTTTAGGCACCTTCAGGAGAAAATGCTTCTGCTGTTGACCGGTCAACTTTTGCATTGTTCATGCAACCTGATTGGTAAGTTATTTTACAAAAGATGAGTGAGAACGTTAACCTCTGGGTCTTTGTGCTTTCAGCATTGATTTTGAGAGTGAACTGCACTTGGCAGTAGAAATTCTTTACTGTCTAGAGCTGCTTGATAAAACTTCATTCGAAATCTGTAGCTTCAGCAGTCACGTATTAATATCAAGATGCTTTCCAATGAATTGATTAACTCGCTGCATTTTTTCATCCAAAATGGAAAAAATGAGAAAGAAGGCAATTTGATTTGAACCTCAGTTCTACTGGTTTTTTTTTTTTTTTAGGAACTTAAGAATTTCATTCTCTGAACAAGTTATGTACGTCTTGTAGGGATGAAAAGCTCAACTTTCCAGATGAAATGCATATACATAAGGAGGTACGTGTGTTCTAAAGCCTTGAATTTGATTACAAACCCGATGTTTTTAAGGGACCAAAAATGAAAGCATATATTTAGAACTTACATAGCAGCAAAAAATATACGCCCCAAAAAGGGGATTCTTATGATTTTCCTTTGAGAAAATTTAACTTATCCACAGGCCTTAAAATCCACGTTGTGGTTTTTGGTTTTGTTTAATCATCTGAAAAGTTTGTCCTTCTGGAACGTTTATAGAGTAGCCTCCTGATTAAAGTCCCAATCATCGAGCAGGACAAAGTAATCGGTACTCAATTAATGATTAAAAATGTCTTGGTTCTGAAATTTGGTGGTTAGTAGTATGCATGCATAGTCATTGAATGCTTGAAAGAACTTGTATGATGCGTTTGTAATACTCTATTATTATTATTATTAAATTATAACAAGCATCAAGTTTCATATAGCTCTTTTCGTTTTCAGCTTAAGCTAGCCAACCATTGTCTCACATTTGGAGAATACTCGGAGAAGCTCTTGGACAAATACTACCCTACCACTTGAAGGCTTCTGGATGGAAAATAAATATGAATAAAAGTCGAATAACATAACATCAGCTTGTTGGCGCAGTCGTATGTTATTTGTTAATAATTATGAATAAGAGGAAAGATAACTTAGTGGAAAAGTCTGAAACTGCTGTCCACGTCATTTAGGATAAAGTAAGCAATCAAAGGAAAAAAAAGAAAGGCAGCAAAAGGAAAATCACTATATTTTTATTATGTACATGTAATGGAGACAAGAGGATGAATTATTAAAATGAAAAATCGGGGAAAATGGCCGATTCTTTTAGCATGAGCTTCCCTACACGCCTTCTCCTCTCCTTCCTTGTCTTAGCTCCTCAGGTCCTTTTCAGTTTTCACGTTGCTCACGCTGTTTTTGACTATACATTTGTTTTTCTCTTACGTTTCTTTTTATTACTCATCCCTTCTCTTTTATCTGAAAATCTCCGCTTAAATCCTTGTACTATAAATTTATAAGGTGAATTTTAATATGAACATGTTCATCATCTACAAAATATAGTATTTATGTTTGATAAAAACAATAAAATGTGTTCTCATTAAGAAGGTTTACCTGCAAGGAGTGATTAACTCTAAGCAATGTTTTAAAAACTGGGTTGATGGTTAAATTAGTAAGGTAAGAAGTTTAAAGTTTAAAAGATTTAATTAATATTATACTCTCATAAATTAAATAAAATTAGAAAATTTAAAATATAATTAAAAGAGATTATTTTTATTTATTGAAAAATTTAAATTTTAATTAAAAATATATTGTTAAATAAAAAATATTTATTTATTTTAGTTTATAATAATCTATTAATAAATAAAAATTAATCAATTAATTAATAAAAAGTTTAAAATTAAAAAAAAAACTAAAAGTTCAATTTATTTTTAATCGTTACTTTTTATTGTAAATCGGTTTACAATAAAAAATGTTCACACCAGTCAGCAGTTGCGATGAAGGGCAGTAATGTAATATTATCGCTTAACAGTTTCCGTCGACATATCCTATAATATATTCCAGAAATAGAGAGGGAGCATAACAAGTCAAAACTTACTTGCTTTGTCGATTCCATATCCCATCTATCCATCATTCTATCTATATATATACTTGTATACACAAATATGCATCAACAAACTCAATTACAGAACGCCATGTCAATCCCTTACTTGCTTACGGCATCGCAATCTCACGAAGGAAGGAAAACTCACAGCAAAAATGGGCTTCCCAGTAAGTGTCTGCTTGTGGTGAAGCAACACAAGACTCGTTGCTACATCCTCGGACGTTGCATCTCCATGCTTTTGTGTTGGCACGACCACGCTATTCGTGACTGAATTCTCTTCAGAAACACTCTAGCTGTGGTTTGGGTTGCAGAAAACTAACGCTTATCAGTTATCCCGGAATTCTCCAAGTTGCTAGGTCATTTGGTGGAAGAGCTGATTAGACTGGGTGGCTGAGGAAGTGATTCGTCATCTTGGGCTTACTACCGGTGGAGTACTGTACATGGGGCTGGCTATCCTGTAAACAGCGAAAGGAATTCGGTTCTACTCAATTGCCCAGCATTTCTCCTCAGACTTTTTGTTAGTTCCCTCTCCAGTCCTCGGTGAGTACTGATGTAAATTGAGGATGATGTCTCCTTACTCTTGTATATGATCATTGAAGAAAATTACAAAAACAGAGAATCATACTCAAATCGGAGAAATTAGAATTCTCGTACAATCCTATTTTAGTTTCTTCTTACTCCGGCTAACCATCACTAGGCAAAACGTAGAAATCGACGTCCATGTCACTTGCACGAAATTGAGCGAGTGGATGGAAGCATGAGTTTACTCTGTATCCCATAACGTGTACCGTAGACTCTTGTTAGCATCAATAATTAATTTTTTTCATTAAAGAATAGCTCACATCTTAATATTTTGGAAAATTTTAACCATTTCAAAATATTTAACTTAAATTGTAAATTAACGAACCTCTTAACAAGATTATATCACTTTACATTAACATAATACAAAATTATTATTTTTCAACATTCATATAAAGCTCACTATGCCAAATGAAAGTCAGATAATTCAGCAAAATGCACATTTTTTAATTGAATATAAATTAAATTTATTTAATTCTAATTATATAATAAATCCTAACTAAAACTAGTAAACTTATATAATTTAACCAAAATAATATAATTTAATCTTAATTAACCTAATTTTAATAAAAATTGTAATTACTACAAATTTAATCTTTCCATTCCATGAGATATGAAACCAATAAAATATTATTTTGTAAAATTCCCTTTATGAACCATAACCAAACGATTTTTTGAAATTGTTAGCCATTTCAATGAATGGAGAATTCGTTGGCCACCATCTCTATTATCGTCTCTTCATTGTCTTCAGCATGGAGACAATACATTATGATAGGTAAGCTTTCGTGTGTGAATCTTTGTCTGTCTGTCTTGAAATGTGATAAGCATTTTTTGGTGTGTTCCTTACAACATATGATTTCTTAATTTGATGTGGTTTTTACGTTGTATCTTCACGATGATTTGTAGATTGCGAAGCAAAAGATGCCGTAATCAACATTTATTAAAGTTTTAAAACTAAATAACACAGTGCATGATTTTCAGGCATAAACAGACATCTCTATAGAAGTATCATGCTTTCAAAGCTCGATAAATAAGATTCTTCTATGCGAAACCAAGTGTATTTCTTTTTTAAGGATTTGTTTTAAAAGTATCCAATATGAAAACAAATATAAAACCATAAAAAGAAAGTGATATATTAGCTCATCATGGCACCAACATAGTGGTATGATGAAAAGCATAATGACTTTGGTGTTCTTTATCTATCTGTGGCAATCCTGACTTAATAGTGGAGTTACAACTAGTAAGGAATTAGAAGACTTCTTTGCTCCAAGTAATGAAAAATACGTTCTTATTGAAACAACTATAGTAATGCAAAAATATTGTTAACCAATGCCTTAGAGAGAGAGAAGCTCTTGCTCTTTCCTCGAATGCCTTCCTTTTTCCTCCCCCAATTCTTCAATACACCTTGACCCTTTAGTTCAAGGGTACCTTTGGTACGTAATTCTCCTTTTTTAAAACCTATTAACGTTGCTTTCAAATTATCATTTTTAGTTAAAACCTGCGGGCGGGACTTATCGTGTGTTTTAATTTCCCTCTATCAATTTTTGCCTCATTGAGTAATCCCCAGTGCCCTGACCTTCCCCCTTCCATCCTTCTTCTTTGGTTCCTCGCTTGTTCCACCCCTCTATTAGTCAGGTTCTTGTTCCTAGGCTAGAGACTCACTCCCAATCATTATACCCTTTTTGACTTTCTCATCGTGACACCTTTACCAACTGCCCTCTTATAAACTCCAAAACTTCCACTAGGACTTAAAGTAGCTTGGTTGAGCCTAGGTAGGACAAAAACATAACAAATTCTTTTTTTTTCCCTAAGGTAGTTACTTCTTGTGATGGGGTTGTCTCCTCCTTTAAACCTTCTATATTTAGGTGCTGAAGCTTGGTCATCTTCCCTAGTTGGATTTTTCCTGGACAAGAGACTCATATACCCATGTTAATGCATAGGTTGTCTGTAATAGGGTAAAGTGGGACCCAAAAAAAACTCTCCTTACTGAGGGTAATTACTTTAAGTTTGCTAAATATGTAAACCTTGCTACTATTTTAGAGCAAGGACTATGACACATTGTAGGGAAGCCCTTTCTCCTGTAAGAGTGGCACCCTGGTATAGTGCTTGATGGAAACAAGTTCAAAGCAATTCTCGTTTGGATTAACTTTCATAACCTGTCATTAGCGTATTGGACTTTATAAGGATTGAGTTTTCTAGTTGGCTCACTTAGTAAGCCACTGTGTTTGGATTCTCAAATAGCAAAGCTAAATCGTATTAGGTATGGAAAAATGTTGAATGAAGTCAGAAGAGAGGGTAAGCTACCCCCTTCAATAATCATCAAAAGACTATATAAAAATGGTTCATCGATTAACCATGTAATACAACTCTCCTTCTTCTTGAAACCTACACAATCCAAAACATGGAGAACTACTGGAAAAACTTTCAAGACAGGCACTTGTCATCGCCCCTTCTTTTTCTTATATGATTTATGTCTCTATGGGATTGTGTAATTGTTTATGACATGATATAAGACAATTCAATATTAATCACATTGAAACATAAACAAGTACCATCTTTATTAAGGGTATATTCATGGATTTCGATATCTTAAATATTACTTCCTCATCCTTTACCCTTAGGATTAACTTTCTATCGTGCACACCTATCATAGCTTTAGTAGTAGATAGAAAGTTCATCATAAGATTAAGGAAATCTCTTCATCATCCTCCCCGTATAAAACCACAAAATCCACATGAAAGATGAACGTATCAACCTTAATTAGAATATATTTTATAATGCGCCTAAGATATTTAATTGGTCTATTAATCAACTGTATAATCATCCTAGTTGGTTTAGGTTCACCTAATCCCAATTTCTTAAAGATGTTATATGTTATCAAATTAATTCTAACTCACAAATCCATTATTACCTTTTTAATTAACAAGCTACTACAGATATATGGAATAGTAAGACTCTATGGATCTTTGATCTTCTGGAGTAGCTTGCTTGGCATGATAGCAGATTGCTTGGTATGATAGCAGAGCACTCCTTATTCTAATCAACCACTTATAACTCCTTAAGCCACTTATCATTAGAAACAAGATCTTTGAAATATTCGGTATGCTTTAGCATTTGAGAAAGAGCTTCAACAAAAGGAATGTTAACATGTAATTATTTAAGAGGTTCTAAAATTGACCAAATTTATCTTCCTTTCCATCTATCTCAATTTTCATGGGTAAGGAATCTTCTAATCATACTCTTTGAACATTTCACTCCTTGACTTTTTATCCTTTTCTTTCTTCTCCTCCTTATCATTCTTTTCTTGTACACTAGCCTTCTCCTTCTCTTTTATCTATGTTTCTTCAACTTATATCTCCCTTCTACTCCTTAAATTTATTGCATTCACTTGACCTTATATTTAGCTTGGTGTTGTTAGAAAAGTAACTAGATGCCTTTCGGATATAAGCTTAGCAAGTTATAAAATCTAAATCTCCAAGTTATTGATAGAGGCTTGTTAGTTTTGAAGAGATGCTTCAATACTTTGGAAGTGAGCCTTAGAGTAGGAATAAGCATATTTATGAGCTCTTCTAGATTTGACTTCCTTTTTGTTGTTTTTGTTATTAAAAGTTAGGGGAAATTTGTCTATATTGTCCTTGATTACTCCATTGAAAGTTTGGATGGTTCCTCCATCCTGAAATGTAACTGTTACTATAATGGTTGTTATGAGGTCAATTTCTCATAAAATCATCTCGTTCAATTTGTTTCCCCTAGTTGTAAGTCACTTGGTATTTGTGATTGGAGTGTACTTATACCATTTGAGCTTTTAAACACATATTATTAATTTTCTAATAGCTTTCATTTTTGCCTCAATGTCACCACCATATCAATATTGTGGATGCCACTTGTCTTTAACTTTAGTCACAGATTCGCCTATTGGTAGTTGTTAATTGCTACACTTTAAATTAGTTCTTACAATTCCTCGTAAGTTTTAAAGATGGTGGGCCCACCTAAAGATGCATCTATGAGCTACTTGGTTGGATAATCTGTTATGCAATTTTTACTTTTGTAGAACCAAGTTAAGCCTATATTGTGAGCACCTTCTCAATAACTCCTTCATCTCTCCTAAATGGCATATAATGTCTCACCCTCTAATTGTTAGAAGAAGAAAATATCGCTCATAAGTTTTACTATTCGTGTTGAAGGGAAGTATTTCGCTTAAAATTTTTTAGCCAAACCATTTCTCATCTTAAAGGAAATAACTTTAAGCATAATTTAGCTGGGTCCCTTAATGTGAAAACGAACATTCTCAATTGAATAGAATTCTAAAACTCCATTAAGCTTGAATGTGTGACAGTTTTCTAAAAATTTTGATTATGTTCATGTGAATGGATTTTGCTATATTTTTATATGTTATTTCATTTAAATTCATTCCTATTTTTTTGTGTTTTATTACTCATTTTGTGTTCTTATTGATTTTACATGTAGATTTAATGATAGAATTCAAATACAAGATTAAAGCATAAAGTTTTGAAGCATTAGGAGCTAAGAACGCTGCCCATAATGTAGCCAACAAAGTGAAAAATTAGAGAAGCATCAAAGAGGTTGTCGTTAATAGAGAGTCAAAAACCTCACAGATGACTTCTACATTTTATATGTTTAATGGAGAGTCAAAAACCTCAACAAAATGACAACAGTAAAAGAACAAAACGCAGTCTTTCAAGTTAAGACAACTATGTTAAATGCAATGTTCAATAGGAAGGTTCATGCGACAGAAGTGAGATGTGTACAGTAGCTTGGATCCAAAAAAACCCTCAAGTTTATTCATCACATCATGAATAGTTAAAGGCGGCAGAAAAGAACAAGGAGTGTGAGTGAAAACAAGAGATGGCCGCGTGAAAGAAGAGATGAATAGTGACGGTGGACCAAAAACTCTAATCTTTAATTGTCACATCAAGCCACAGTAACTGAGGGTGGCATTAGAAAAAGAGAAGAGAGGCTACAAAGAAGGAAGAGGAGTGGCGTGAATAGGAGGCTTCGACCAAAAACTTCAATTATCCTATCGATGAATAACAGTGAGGAGAAGAAGCTTGGTAGTGAGTAAAGAACCATAGGATTTTTAGTAGGGATATTAATGGAGGTTAAAGCATTTTTTGAGAGAGACTCATGGAGGGTTAAACGTCCCGACATCGGTTCGAAGGCGACATTGACGCTAATAACCTGGGTTAAGCATTTTTATTATTTTTGTTGTTTTTTCTCTCATTAGAAATTGATTGTGTTATCTTGTGTTTATTGGATTGGGTATTGAATGATGATGATTTTAATGGTCTATTGAATCGTTTTTCATAAAAACCCATTACTAGAATCGAATGCAATGGGTAATCATTGTATTCCAGATTCATGTGTAGCGACTAATGGTTCCAAATCATTAGAGATAACATAACATAGGTTAAATAATCCGAGCTTATATGATTATTGTCTAGATTGGTCTATTTTCTGATTCATAATGCGGTTGTTTGGATAAACTTAGAGAGCTTATTATAGGTTTCCCGATATCTAGGGTTAATTAATGATCTTTTCGTGATTAACTAGTATCTAAGGAAAAATCGGGATTAACAGAACTTGTTGTTAATCTACGACTGATAATTGCTAAGAGAGATAAAAGAACAACAAATCAATGAATTACGCTTAATTAGGGTGTAGGCCGAGATTGAACCAAGAACTGAATTGTTGGACCCTGAAACTTTTTTTAGAAAAGTTCGAACAGTATATGAGAGGTGTGGATAGGTTCATGTTTTGCTTTGGTGATTTTGGTAGTGAGAGGCTATGAAATGGGAAGAATTAGGGTGAAAGTGATGCATAATTTTGCTTTGGTGATTTTGGTAGTGAGAGGCTATGAAATGGGAAGAATTAGGGTGAAAGTGATGCATAACACGTATGTATATATATATGTATGTTCTGTTATTGATGATCATGATTTATCATGGACTATAATATCTTTATAGATGATATGGAGTTGAAAATGAAGTACAAAGTGGTAGTGATCTGGAAAATGTTCACTGAGTGTGCTTCGGTCTAGTAGCCATAACTTTTTTTTTCTAGTTATACAAATAAGATGATTATTTGCTTGGATTACACTAGAAATATATGGCTACATTTCTTATGAAGAAAATGAATTTCAATTCTGTCTCTAAGAGTCTCAAAATTTCATGAAGTTGAGAACTGGGTGCAGTACATTGGTGGATGAAT
>JAOQMS010000008.1:33248111-33263988 GCA_027563885.1 Erythroxylum longipes | reverse complement strand
CTTTTAGTTACATTTCAAGTATTATTAGTTCAAGTATCTTATGTATTTTGGGATTATGAGATATGGATGTATTGTGGGTTAAAATGCCTTTATAGCTTTGTGAAAACTCTTATATTTTGATGTTAATGAATTATGATTTATGTTTGGATGAATTTGAGTGGACATATAAATTTAGTTATGGATAAGATTGAGTTGAAATTAGGTATACTTGAAAAAGCTATCGATTAGAGATGATTAATTTTGAACAGGAATTATGGTTACACATAAGTAAGATGCGTTATGGTATAAAAGCATGACGATGAATTAATAATGGTTAAGGTATTTTTCATTGGATCACGCCCACGTTATGGTAATAAGCTCACTTTTATGAGCACGAGTTGGACTCCGAAAACGGGGTCTAACAATTTTAGGGTATGAAATCCATTTGCTTGCCACTTTACCATATATTTTGATGCTTAATTGGATTAGCCACATTCGTACCATAGGCTTTATTATTATGAAAAAGGTTATAATAGATTAAAAAATTTCACTAATGAAGTTTTTTAAGGATCTGCATTAACAAAATATGGCTCACTAATTTTAACCTATTATAGTCTTTGGTACACATGGTATAATAAGTAAAGTGGAGATCGTTTCTTAGAATAAAGTTAAATAAAGCTTTAGTCAATTCTAAAAGTTATCTACTTTCATTGATAGTAAAGTAAACTTTAATACCACTATATGCTCAAATCATTCACCTATTCCTTGTCCAAACTTAGAGTTAAAAGAGCCCATTTAGATTTAACAATTATCTTTGAGGTTCACATAGGTATGAGTAAGTAGTTACTAAAAGGCATGAGTAGAGTAATAATTAGAGTATATACTCACCAATGTGTGAAAAAGTTTCGTCTTATTAAAGAATAATTAAAAATACTTAATAAGGGAAAATTCACTAGCATATAACCAGTTATATATATCTGAAAAAATAAGATTAAAACAGCCTAACAAGATATGTATTAGGATCCTAAGAATGAGCTACTAAAGATATTTTTTTGAAGGCTTTATAGAATAACATTGAAGCACTTAAATTTCATAGTTGCACTTTGAAACATAAACCTAGAGTTTAATGGCTCAAAGAAGGAGAAAATAATAATAAGATATTTCAAATGCACTTCTAATAAGAAAAAACATAAACAAATTAGAAATTTAACTGATTCTTTTAACATATGACACAAAGGTTAGGATTAACCTAAGACCTATAGATACTTTAAGCATTCAATGGGAACTCCAAGCACATGCCACTCTTCCTCAGAAGATATAAGCACCTTTATATTTGGCTTAATTAACCAGGAGAAATTAAAACTACTAAATCAATCATTCTCAAGATCGAATGTGGAAAAATCTCTAGGTAGTCTCAATTTCAGTACCTACTTACCACTGATAGATTAAATGCTATAATTTTCAAAAATCTTAGTATAGTGGGAGAACAAATCACTTCAGTTATACTTAAATGAAATTGCCAACTAATCATGTATTTTCTATTAGAAAATAGAAGCAGCATATTTTGTAAAGAAAGCTGAGTTTAACTTGCTTCCACCCCACTAATTTGTATAAGATGATGTATCCTCTAATTTGCATGATGATTCTACTGCTAAATTGATCTTCTGTTAGACTTTTATCTTGAAAAATTATGGAATTTGTTGTGTATTTCTTATGCATCTTAATCATTCTTCCCATGTTATGGTTGTTTTCTTGTTGCTAACTTGTCTTATTTTTATTAGTATATTTTGACTTATAACAATATTAGTAGTTTTGGACTACTAGCAATTTAAAGTTTGTCTGAATTATTATCTTAAAAGAAAAGGTTGGTCATTGATTCTGGGAATTATGATGTCCATTTCTAATTTTTTAATCTTTTCCCTTTTACATTGATTTACTAGGTCTTTTTTTAGTTGTAGACTATGTTGTTTTCTTTAAATATGGTTGATGGATATTACTTAATCAATCAATAGTATCATTGACATCTAATGTCGATTTTTGCAACTATTAGCCAATCTTTCTCCATGTGTCTTTTGCAAAAATAAATTATAATTGAAATATCATAATACTAACCAAGGTTATCTAATGGAGAGTCGTATTGATTTCATGGCATCCCTTAAAATTCATAGCTCACTACATAAACAAAAGTAATCTCAATAGTTTTTAGCTTCAGCACAAACTACAAGATGAATAAATTAATCAGAGGCTATTTATTAGAGTGCTATGACTTTATTTTGATCATAACCTACTATAGTCTCTCCATTATAATATGAATGATGTTTAGAAATCACCTCTCATTCCTTGCCAAAAATCCATTTGTATTATTGAAGATTGGTTGACTTTACTTTTGTCTCTAAAAGCCCTATACTGAAAAAAATGACCTCAGATAATCTTTGATCATCTATTTTTTCTTTGGCCAATTCATACCCCTACATACAATAATAATGAAGATGAGGATAGGGCTTAGGGACCTTTTTTCATTTACCTTAACATCTTTGATAGGTGAACCACTACCATGAGTTCTAATTTCCTTGGGAATGGAATCTTGAGTAACTTGTGACATATTGGCATTTCCTTCTAACTCATTAGTTAATTTAAGCTGAATTGAAACAATATTTAGTTCTATAAGTGTACTATCTAAGCTATAAGTTGATTTAAAGTACTCTTGGATTGAGGGAGCAACTATAAGCTCTCTCTCCCTTTTCAGAAAGATAATAAATTGTTTATTGGATTTAACCACTAAATGGGGTTGGGTATGAATATTAAGAAGTCATTAAATTATCATGTTTGATATTGCTTATTAGATTCTTTCCATATTGTTTTATTCCTATATCTTAAAGGATTCTGTTGGTAGGTAGCTTTGATTAAGTCTTCTACAAGTTCACCATATTCATTTAACCTCATTATTGTTAGAGTCTCATGTAGCTCAATGTTCATCTTAACCTCTACATAATTTTTTGCAAAACTAAATTTTTTAAGGTGGTTGATAACTTATTTAGGCACAATTGTTTTCCTATAGTTCTAGCTAAATGACTTAACCCAGTAGTGGTCCAATATTTAAGAGGTTGGCTATAAAATCTAATCCATATATGTATATGTTTAAGTTTCATGTCTTTTAAGCTTAATCCTTGCTTGACCCAATGTGAGAGTTTGTCTTGTATATACCAAGGTTTCGACTCTAACACATTTTGCATACTCCTAGTACCTGCAAATATGTTTAGAGACATTATCATCATTTATTAGGACATTCTCCAATTCTGTCTACCAACTATTAATGGCCCAATGTTAAACCATTGAAAATTTAATTTCTCTTGTTTACAAAGAATCCCATAAACATTCTTGATCATATGGTACTAGTCCAACTGCTTGTATTCCTCCCTATTGCCCCACTCAAATATGCCATGCTCCTTATTAACACTTTTTGGTAATAATTGTTACCAAGCAAATATGTAGAACATCCAAAACCATATTCTATGATTAGTCCAACTGCTTGTATTCCTCCTTACTCATTTCCCCACTAAGATGTGCCATGTGCCTCTTAGTGGTTCCAAATATAACCTCTAATCCTAGAGAAGACGAATGAAAGCTAAAAGGAGTGAAGCATCAAATGAATATTCGTTCTTAATTTCTTACAAGATACCCGTGCTTTCCAGGTTCCAGTAATATAGCCTTAAGGCATACAAGTTAAGAAAGAGTTACAAAATACACCAAATCATTTGTCATAGGTTGAAATATAATGATACACCATATCAATTGTTTAGTTTGTGAACTTGGTGGTTACTATACTGAACAATATCTGTTCATAAGATTTTATACACTTAATTGCTAAAGTTTAGTTTTATTTTATCTTGCGTTATGACAGATACTATGTCCAAGTGTAAGGAGGAGATAATTGGAGGAGCCATTGGAAAACAAGAAGCAGGTATGCTAACTTGTAAGTATCAAGTTGCTGGATTGTTAATTGGTTTGTTTGCATTCATACTATAACTATCGAATTTTCTTATGAAATGCCATATTTTGCTCTATGCATTTACACTAAAGTATTAGATAAATAATACAGTAAATAAATTGCCAAAATTTGATGTATGAATTACAGAGCTATTATGTATTAGGTGATTGTATGTTTCTAGGCTTATTGAGACCTTAGATGAAAAGTGTCAAACTACCTCCTTAAGTTTACGAGTAAGAGTCTTTGTTGATTTGCCACTAATATAACATAATGTTCTCATTCTAATATTTAATTAATAGGTATTTTTTACTCTATGGATAAGAGTTGGATGAACATTTTTAGGGTTTCTTGTGAATACATTGATGGAGTGAGAATGTTTATGAATTTTGTGGCTGAAAAAAAGGGTAAAGATTGTGAAATTTCATGCCTTTGTGCACGTTGCATGAATTGTTATATAAGGTCTCAGATGAATGTTTTTCACCATTTAATGCAATTTGGCATGGACCAATCATACACCCGCTGGGTTTTACATAGTGAACCGCCAGAATATATATTTACCTCTAAGGAATAAGGGGTTGACGCTGCAAATGTAGGCATTGATGGGACGACAATGATATTAATGAAGGTGATGGTGATGAGGAGGATGATCGTTGCTTCATGATGTGACTTCTTTTGTAAATGATTGTCCAATTGATCAGGATAGAAGGAGTCCTCCTATAAGCGTCAGAGATTCTATTATAGATGCCTTTCATGAATTGTTAAGTAAAGCAACTGAAGAGTTGTACCTCGGATGTATAAACTTTTTCAAAGTTGTCATTTTTAATAAAGTTGCTTCACTTGAAAGTATACAACAAGTGAAGCAATAAGTCATTTGACATGTTACTTGCTCTGCTGAGTAATGTATTACCTAATTGTAAATCTTTGCCGAAGTCCTATTATGAAGCAAATCAATTTCTACAGAGCCTAGGTTTGGGTTATGTGTCAATATATGCATGTAAGTATGATTGTTCCCTATTTTGGAAAGAGTACAAGGACTTGGAAAGTTGGCCCTAGTGTGGAACATCAAGATGGAGAATTAATGATGGCAGGGGTAAGAAGATACCTCATAAAGTTTTGCGGTACTTTCCCTTAACGTCCAGATTACAACGATTATTCATGTCAAGTAAGACCGCTAAACAAATGATGTGGCATAATGATAGGCCTAAAGGTGACAGTAATACCATGGTTCATCCTTCTAATGGAGAAGCTTGGAAGAGCTTTGATGAGCTATATCCTGAGTTTGCCAGAGAACCACGTAATGTTAGACTAGGCTTAGCAACAGATGGATTCAATCCACATGGCAATTTGTCACTTTCATATAGCGTGTGGCCTGTTGTTCTCTTAGCATACAATTTACCCCCTTGGATGTGTATGGATGAGTCATTTTTTATGCTATCACTGGTTATTCCAAGTCCGAAAGTGGTGGGTAGAGACATTGACGTCTATATAAGACCACTAGTAGATGAGTTAAATGAGTTATAGGAAGATGGTTTTGATGTTTTTGATGCTTCAAAAGGAGAAAATTTTCGAATGCATACAGCATTAATATGGACTATCAATGACTTTCCAAGCTATGGTCCTATTTCTGGGTGGAGCACTAAAGGCTATAAGGCATGCACTGTCTGTAACAAGCACACTCCTTCTTGTAAGTTAAGAAGTAAGATTGGTTACTTAGGCCATCGGTGTTTTATTCCTTACGATCATCCATAGAGAAAAAGCAAGAAGTTTGATGGCAAGAGTGATCATCGGCCTATACCTAACTTACCAAATGGAGATGATGTGGTGGAACAATTATATCATGTGCAGAATATATGTTATGGAAAGCACCCCAGTAATAAGAGGAGAACGAGATTGGAAGGAGAGTTGCATTGGAATGAAAAAAAAGCATTCTTTTTGATCTGCCATATTGGAATAAGTTAAGATTAAGGCATAACCTTGATGTCATGCATATAGAAAAGGATATTTGTGATGATATCCTTAGTACTTTGATGAATGTTAAAGGTAAACCAAAGATACAATCAAAGCTCGACTTGATTTGGAAAATATGAACATTCGAAAGGAATTACTCTTGAAAAGAGCAACTGATGGAACTATTGTGGTAAAACCTCCAGCATGCTATACAATGTATTCCGATGAGAAGAAGAAGTTTTGCGAGTTTGTAAAGTAGGTTAAGTTTCTAGATGGTTACGCATATAATATATCTAGATGTGTTAATGTTTATGAAAGGAAAATTACTAGACTTAAGTCTCATAGTTGTCATATACTATTACAAAGCATTCTTCCATTAGGCATACATGCCATCTTGAATAAAGATGTGACAGGTGTTTTAATGGAGTTGGGGAACTTCTTTCGTCAAATTTCTAGACGCATTTTGAATAAATATGACATAAAGAAGATGTGTGATGAGATAACTTTAATCTTATGCAAACTTGAAATGATATACCCACCAGCATTCTTTGATGTCATAGTACATTTGGCTATTCATTTGCCAAATGAAGCCTTACTTGGTGGACCAGTTGCATATAGATGGATGTATCCAATTGAGAGGTATTATTTAAATTTATCCTATCACTCAACAAAGTTAACTAAATAGTGTCCTATCTAATTATGGTTAATCATTTGTTAAGATTCCTAGGTACACTAAAGAGATTTGTTAGAAATAAAGCACATCCAGAAGGGTCAATTGCTGAAATGTATGTTGTTAAAGAATGCATGACATTATGTTCAATGTATCTAAAAGGAATTGAAACCAACTTCAACGCGCCAGAGCAAATCAATGATATGGTTGATGGTAGTGACATATCAGTGTTCTTCCAACGATGTAAGTCGATTGGTAATGCCAAAATAATTGCTCTTCCTATAGATGAGCTAGAGATTGCACATTGGTATGTTCTTATGAATTTTCATGAGATTAGGCGCTTTATTGAGTAAGTTTTTCTAACCTATTGTCAAATTAAGATATGTAATAAGTAGAGATATTTCATATAATCTTGATTGAATTTTTTTTATCCATAGTGAGCACATGGATGAGTTGAGGCAACAAAGTCCATTATATGTTGACAAGAGACATAGAGAACAATTTTTTCATGGTTAAAGCATCGGGTGAGAAGAAGGTTTATACGTGGTCTACACTAATAATTATATATTATTAACTAATTTTCATTTATTGTTATAGATGACAACATTAACTAGCTCCCGTGAAGGAAGTGTCTTTGAGACTTTGTATGCATTAGCATGTGGACCTTATAGTTTGGTGCAGAAGTATATTGTATACAACACAAATGGCATGCGATTTCGGACTGAAGCCCGTGATCTACGTAGGGTTACACAAAATAGTGGTGTTGCAGTGTTAGGAAATTATAGGGAAGATAATATTACATTTTATAGGCTTCTGACAGATATTATCTGGCTTGAATATGTTAGAGGTAAAAATGTTGTGCTTTTCAAGTGCAAATGGTACGATCTTGGAAATTTGAATATGAGGGTCAACGACATTGTAAAAAGCACCAACGTAACTAAGTTCTGGTACAAGGATGACCCATTTATTTTGGCAAACCAAGCGAAGCAAATCTTTTATGTGGAAGATTTATTATTCGGTCCAAATTGGCGGATTGTGTAAGAATGTGAAGTTAGACGTGCGTATGATATCCATGAAGAAGGTTCAAATGACGTTGAGAAGTCTGATAAAGTTCCAGTGAAAGTCGAGGAATGTTCCTTAGAGTTTTTAGATTGAAATGATATTCCATATAATGCAATAAATAATGTTTTATTCAATTCTGAGCAACGTCTGAATGACGATTTGGAGGACTTAGAGACAAGCAGTAGTGAGAATGAATGTGATATTGTATTGGAAAAGTCCACCGACAATGATGATAAATAAATTCTTATTATGCAATTGAACCTTTGTTGTTTTATCTTCATTGTTGTATGAAGATTTTAAGAGAATTTTAAAGTTAAAATAAATGAAATAAATGAGAGACCACGTCATGTGCCAATCAATCGTAATTTATTATAGATTTATATTCAACACCAAGATAGCACTTCTAGTTAACCATTTAAATATGGGTTAAGCACGTGCAATTTCTATGTTTCTGCTCAACAAACACATGCTCATATTTTCACACATACTCTCCCATCATAGGGTTTTGTTTATTGAGTTGTTCCTTTTTGGTGCTTAACCTTTTGCATTTGGTTTGAATCCGTTCCTTGTGATTTAGTTTAGCTTAAGAATGTTTATTTAGGAATCGTCCTATAGTTGGCGTTTGTGTTTGTTTTAGTTAACTAGTAATTAAAATCAAAGATCCAACCTACGAGTAGCCTCTAAACATACCATGGGCAGCATAATTTGAATTGCTTTTTGAAGAGACAGGCTTGCCCCCCTTTAGGTATTTGACAGTATACCTTGCATTGCTTTTGGAAGAGACAGTGAAGCTAAAATTCAAAGCAGAACACAAATGTTTTGTCGCGCATTTCTCTCACTGTCCTGCTCCTCCTAAACCAATGTTTTACTTCCTAGGCATTCTTTTATAGTTGTTAGCTCTTTGAATGTTCTCATAGCAATGGAAACCACATTATCCTTTTGGTTTCATTGTCACGAACAACTCTATAAAAGGCTACGGTAAATTTTCTGCTATACACTTTAACAAACACTTTCAGTTCTATCTACCCAATGCCAAGTTTCAATCTCATTCAAACAATCCACCAAATTCATTATTGTCACGAAATAACTTCACTCGTTACTTGGCTGACTCTTGTTCCTCCTGCCCATTTCAATGGCTACCTTGAAGGATGGCCTTTTGTATTCTTCCTAGTCTACCATTATTTCTTCTTCTTCAATGTTAGTGTAAGGAGACGTTTATATGGAGATTAAATTGCTCGCTCATATGATCCCAATGGGACTTGAATCCACCCAAATGTTAGGCAGTTACTAGTTATGTAGTTGATAGCTGTGGGCTTATCTTCAGTTTACTCAATGCAAATAGTTTCCTAAGAAGCCAAATGATCCTCTGCATAGAACTAAATTCGTAGTCATCATTTTAATTTGTGTCTTTTCCTCCTTTATCTTGTGTCTCAGAACCTGTATTTTACATGGTCGAATTATTTCTATCCTTTTATGACATCTTATTTAAATGATGGTTACTTTAATTTCATCAAAAATGATTGCCACTGAATCTCGCTTAGGTGCATGCATATGCTCTGTGCTAATATGTGCTTGATTATTTGCCAGTGCTTACCTTAAATATTGTTGTATATTTTTAGTTGGGTTAAATTGAGATAGTCCTAAATACACTCAACCTAATGTGGAGAAGCTATAGTCAGTTTCGGAATTTTACTATGGTTCATGGAGAAAATGTACTGAATAATGAAAATGCAGTTGCTGGGATTGTAAACAAGAGCTTGTACTGAATAATGATTTTGTTGTTTTGGAATTATACTATGGTTCATGGAGAAAATAATGGTGATAATCCTAAAGGACAAGAATTTAAGAATGCCACTTGATGTTTCTGTGTATTTGTTCATATAGCCCTTTCCATTGATGAATTTAAAAGTGCAAAATACTGTTACATTTCAATTTGTTTTGCCTGAGGGTTGCAAATATCCTTCAGCTATGGTGCCATTTCCAGTGGAGCAATATTTGTAGGTAATTAGTCTTTGTTACAGTATACTAATACTTGATTCAGGAAGCACATAATTATGTTGTTACATTATTAATGCCTATTTCCTTAACTATATATATATATAGCTTTAAAATTCTTAAATTGTTTGCACATTATCTACTATTCTGGATGCTTTTAGGTCAAATAATCATACTTGGAGCATTCATTTATATGGGCCTGCATCAATATGGCATTGCATTTATATATTGGAGCATGCTGAAATATGTAAACTGGGAAGTGTTTCTTTATGATAACATAAAGTATTAGAAATGAAAGTGTCCGTATTATATATATGCAGCAACTTAGTATAATTTTGAAAAAGCTAGAGTCACCTTTCATATGTTTCAATTGATTTCTTGCCTTATCCACATAACTTGCAATATGATTAAGTAATTGCAATATAAATGTTGCCTTTGTAAATGCTAGGAAATCAAATTTGATTAAGTATGCATTGATAACTATGCATCTAATTTACTCTAAGTTCTTGGCTAACTATGCATTGCTTCTCGTTGGCAATAATAACTGCTTTAATCAAGATCACAAGTCCTTTGGCAAGTTTATGATTTTTTTGTTCCTCGTTTTTATGTAACCGCCTATTCCTTTCTCTCCAAATGGTATAAATTACCTTACGAAATGAAATCTTAATGATAATGCTATTCCTTTGACCTGCTTTAGTGCACCTTATGATTATATTTAATGTTTCATACCACACAAAGTTGAAGCTAGAAAGCTATAACATACTCAAAATTCGGCTCCACACTAATTTTCTATAGCTACATTAAAAAAAATAGATGATCTCTGCTCTCATTCAATTGTTTACAAAGAACACAAATAGGATAAAACCTACCAAACCACCTGTCTTTAGTTTTTAGTCTAATTTTTATCATTAACCATGTGGATATCGCAACTTTAGGACATAGAACTTACTTCCAAGTGACACTAGCCCAAGGGACTAAATCCAGACGTTGCATTAGTAAGCTGTGACCAAAACTGTTAGTGAAAATTCAACTAGTATGATGTATCCAGATCATTTTATCTGTTCTCCTCTATGCAGGTGCAGTAGGAAGGTATTCAGTTAGCAGCTGAAAGTTCCCAAAGTTACCAACCCATTCCCCATCTGTATTAGCCAAGACACTCTAACATTAATGAGAATTCTGTTTCTAAGTGTAGCCAATTCAGATCTTTGTATAAGAGGACTCAAATCAATCCAATTATCAAACCAAAGCCCTATCACTTCACCATCTTCCAATTTATGCTTCAAATAAGGGTATCTCTGATCTCTTAAATTGAGCATATAGTTAAAAATCCATTTTGCATCCTTACTATGGATTAAATTATCAATTGTCAGCAATTAAATGCTTGTAGATTGTGTCACTAGAGGAAATAAAAGGGCTTGCTTTATCTTCCATTCTTCACTTTCCACCTACATTTTTCTCTTCACACAAAACTAGGCAAAAAATGTAATCTGAAATTTATGAAACTTTAGTCGGAGATCGATGCATCCAAAGTCAATTTTCTTTCTGAAACAAATTGCAAGTGGGGATAGTTTTGGGACTTGCAAGGCTGAATTAATTGTTTGATTGGATTCCATATTTCTTAGGATATGGGACACTTGTCACCACTTTCTCTTTAGCCTTGTCACTAATCTGACATCCAGAGTCTAGCTTACACAGGGCATTAACCTTTAAATTGATTAGTAGCTAACACATCTTATTAAATTACGCTCCAGCAGTAGGTAAAACACCCTTCTTCAATCAATTCAGTTCCAGCCTCCTAGGTCTGGGTAGGGTGTCATATTTCTTTTCCCAAAAAAAATTTTAAAGCAAAAGCAAAAGAAAGGTATTGACAATAAAGAAGTACAGATACATACATACTCTCCAAGATTGAGTACAAATCATTTAGCTACTGTACATACATTAGAGCACAAATCAAAGACGTACCCTACAAGTTTGTCTGTTAATGAAAATGAAAAGAAAACTAATTTCTTTTTCCAAAACCATCATATGTTTGCCCAAAGCTTTTTCTTTATCTTTTCATAACAGTAGAATTAGCAATCGCAATTTTTTAAAAATATATATGGTTGTAGTATTACATAAAGGGCTTGTTAAACCAATGATCTACCGGATTGTTGCAAGAGAGGTCCATGGGATTCTCATCTCATAGTATGCTTGGCATCCTGTAGAATTGGAAAGATGGATTAGAACATATGGGGTGTATTTATGATAAGCGATACATACTACCAATTGAATAGTTGAACCATTGGTTAAGTAATTCTCTATACGGTGCTAATTTCTTGATTGACTTTATGCTTATGGTTGTAAAGGCTTAGGTGTAATATGATTTGTTCATATGTAGGATTAGATAACTCATCCTCTGAGTAAGCTAAGTTTTTCTATACCCTTTGTTTCTTTCAGTCCATACACCTATAACAAGTTAGGAAAGAGCTATGTGTGGTCTATTTTTCACCTTTAGTTTTTTAATTCTCACATACCGAGTCATGATTTCAGTCTATTTTGAGGGGGATTCAATCACTCTACGTTAGAGCATGATAGATTTCCATATTTTTCTATAGAAACTACATTGAAAGAATAAGTGATTGTGGGATTCTAACTTTCTCTTGCATAGTGTGCACCAATTTGGGGTGCATAGATATTTTCCTAGTCTGTATAGGTTGGGGAGTTTGAGTTTAAAAGCAGTCTATAGTGTGTGATCAAGGGCAATGATTCTTGCAACATACAATCTTGTGCCAATCAACTTTAGGGGTTAGTCTGACCAATCTCTGTAGAGGTTCCAGGTCACTAATTTGATTTAAAGGACCATAAGGTATCCATGTATTTTTCTAGAAATTGATTAGAATTCCATTACCAACCTGACTGAAGAAAAATTCCCTGATCTGTTGTGTTCTTAACAATGAATTTCATGACAGGTGAGGCATTTTGTGAGATTTGGAAATTCCAAATGCATTTATCTTTGATATGGTATTCATGTTTCTTGAACTGACAAAATTCAAACCATTTGAATTTATTCCTTTTGTTTTCTAGTCTAGAGTTAAACCGTAAATGCTTGTGGGAATTAGCATTTTATAGATGCAGAGAGTAGCTTGTAAAGCTAAGAAGTGTACGCTCATCATAAAATCATCTGACCCCTTTCAAACTTTCAACTTTCGGTTCTTGCATTAATTTAAGTATGTCAATTGATTATTATTTTTGTTTCTTATCATGTTTAACTTTACCATATGCAGTTTTCATTTACTTGTGACAAATAGGAAAGCGTATAAATATAAATTCCTCAATTTGTTCAGAATACAAACCAAGCTCTACTAGTTAAATCCACTATAATGTAGACTGAACCATTACTGTGATTTTAATCTCATTACTGTAAAATATGAAATATGAAAAGACATAACCTTAACTCAGTTTTTCTATAAAACACATTATCTAAATGCATACAGTGGTTTACAAACAACATCTGCCTCATCAATTCATTATTGGTAAGAAATTACCTTCACTAGTACTAGTCGATTCATAAATTTTATAGAGAGCAGGCCTGCTGAAATACAATACTAAAACAACTCCAAATATAGATGTTTGGTAGAGCAGGCCATTATACCAAGTAACTTGAATTTCATTTCTTTTCTGGTTGTCTGCAACTTTAGGATTCTCCTTATCATTAGACATCTGACAAAAAACAGTAATCTAGACAGAGCAAATCATATAGTGAGTTTAAAAGAGCAAATTGCATTACTGTCATGATGGACTTTTATAGGTACATTTCAAGAAGGGGAAAATCTAACAATTACTAAAGGCCATAATAAGTACAAAACAGAAAGAAATATGTAAAACATGCTATGGAAAATGGCACAAAGTGAAGATATTCACAGAAAAGTTCAAAACAAGCTTGGGATTATTGACTATCCTTTATCAGGTCACAAGTTATTGACTATTTTTCAAAAAAGTAAGAGTAAAACAAGGCTTTAAATTTCACAACAAGATGGTTGTTCATATTTGCAAAAGCTTTCCACTTCTAATCTACCAACATTAAAGAAGAAAATATGATTGAAGTAACTAACTAGCAGCAACTCATTGAGGGAACACTTTCCTCAACCTATGTGAGAGGAATCAAGGAACTGTGTAGACTTGGTTTAATCTTGGTTTAATCCATTAACAGCGTGACTGCTAAATAAGCTTTATAAACTTGCAAAGTTATTCCTACCCTAGACATAAGAATTGTACTATAAAAGTTTTCAGTTTTAGGTAGCTAGCATAGTTACCTATCCACAAAGTTGGTATATATTGAAGAAAATTTACAAAAATAGGAGAAGAATATGTAAAACTCTTCAAAGGAAAAGCATGATCTTTCATCTTATTGTAGTTAGCAAATTTCCTATTCTTTTTATAAAATCGAACACTACATAATCTTTTATCAACCTAAACAGAAAGCCAGTAAAATACTTGAAGATTAAGCAAGAAAACTCAAACATCGACATGCGTTAAAAGTAAGGGAGATGGATGGATTAATAAGGAAAGATGGAATAAGATGTTGCATCTTTTCTTTTTAATGGAAACCAATTAACATATGAATAGTTAGCTTAGTTTACAAAATTCACAAGGTGTTATTCTTCTCAAGTTATTGCATTTTCAATCTATCTTTACCTATTGTGTTTGCTTGAGAGTCATTTTCATGCAGTTTAAGAGCTAATTCATTCTTGTCTTCACTCAGTTACATTATCTCCCTCTCTCTTTCTCAGTTGCTTCAGTCATCTCTAGATAGTCCTTGTTAAACACTAATCAATTGTGACTTAAGCATTTGGTGAAAAGATTAGCATGAATCACACAGTGCTTAAGTTAAATAGTTATGTGAGAATTATATTTTAACAAAGGGGCACTTAAAAACTGTCACATTTGATGAAATTGCCAACTAATCATGTATTTTGTGTTAGAAAACAGAAGCAGCATATTTGGTGGAGACAGCTGAGTTTAACTTGTTTCCACCCCACCAATTTGTATAAGCTAATGTATCCTCTGATATTCATGATGATTCTGCTGCAAAATTGATCTTCTGTTAGACTTTTATCTTGAAAAATCCTGGCATTTGTTGTGGATTTAAAATTTTCTGAATTATTATGTTAAAAGAAAGGGTTATTTTCAAGTAAGATTAGGCAGGACACACCAACTGTTGTTGGTCCTTAAATCCTTATTTCGCAACCTAATTTTATTATTAGATACTTATATTGTGGACAGTTTGTAATTTTTCGATCTTTGCCTTTTTACATTGAGTTACTAGGTCTTTTTTTAATTGTAGACTATGTTGTTTTCTTTAAATATGGTTGATGAATATTATTTAATCAATTAATAGTATCATTGAAATCTAATGTTGAATTGAATGCAGGTGATTGACATGGGACCTGGTCTACCCAAGAAGAAGAATAAGGCTGCACCAAGTAGCTTAGTACCGATACAACTGCAGTCGTGATACTGTCAGCTTCTTGGAAGTGTAACTGATGAGCCATCTGCTCGTACACAACCAAAAGATCACACACCTGCACCTTGTGAGCCTACTCCAACACTAAGAGATGTCACATCTGCGCCTATTACTCATCCTAGAGATCAGTATCTACAAATTTTGAGAATGTTACGCAATATTAGTTCTCCATCAACTTTTCAAGAGATTTCTCCATCAACTTCTCAAGAGATGCCTCCAGCTTCTCATAATCAGCCACCAGTAAAAGACACGAGCCCCTTTCCCAGTATTAGTGCTACCTCTGCAACCACTGCAGCTATGATCTTTCACATCACATTAGTTAAACATACAAGTTTAACAATTTTTTATCTAACCAATTAAGAGTATGTTATATGCTTATTATAAAATATTCCTTTGCTATATTTTAGGATCCACGACTGATCAGAAAAAGACCAGGGGTGTCATAAAAGGACACAGATTGGCAAAGATTAATAAGGCTATAGGTAAGAGATTGGAGATAGAGATCTCCCCCACTGAAGGACAACCAACCAACTCCATACAGTCTGCTAAATTATCGAGTGAGATTGGTGTGGTATCCTGAACTTCCTTACCTGTAAGAACAAAATGGAAAAAAAACAACTAATGAGGAGTTGGACATTGCATTTGATAAGTTATACGTAAGTATTATAAAACTATCTAATTTGTACGTGTTTTCCATATGCCTAAAGCTTTGACCAATAATTTATAATTTTTT
>JAOQMS010000008.1:33200346-33210903 GCA_027563885.1 Erythroxylum longipes | reverse complement strand
GAGGTCGGATAACAAAGTCAAGACCGAAAGAATCAAACAAAGGTTTTATCCTCAAACATATTGAACTTAACTCGGGAGAAATGGCATAACTCTTTTTATAGATGTCAAATCAAAGTGTTCTTTAGATTACCTGAAAGAGAGCTCCAACATCTACAACTTTTATGAAGACTTGAAGACAAAATCAATCGTCTGAAGGGTCAAAAATGGACCAGACAATAGGATTAGACAAAACCAATCAAAAGCAGACAAAACAAAAGGGTAGACGAAGCAATGTAGATAAAGCAATACAAACGAAGCAAAGCATATGAAACAAAAGACAGATGAAACAAAACATAGACGAAGCCTGAGTCAACTTAATACGAAGCAAAGTCAACTTAAGACGATGCAACGCTTAAGACCCTGTGAAGATGCATCTTTATAGATAATGCATCCTTACAGACGAAATGATGTCATCACAGAATAAGTTGACGTCATCACAAACGATACATTTTCTCAGAAGATGCATCTTTACAGACGATGCATCCTTACAGACGAAATGACGCCATCACAGAAGAAGTTGATTTACAAAAGATACATCTTTACAGACGATGCATTTTTACACTCCTTAGCATTTCCCTTTCTAAGGATCATAACTTTCAATCCAGAGGTCCAAAAATTACATACTATATAATGTTGGAAAGCTAGAAAAATAAACTACAACTTTCCAGATCAACTACTAATTTTATTTTCCAAATCTTTCCTTAACACAACTTATACCAAGATCATCTTTTCTACTTCATTGACTCCTCATCCTCAGCTCAATATCATCTATAAAGATATGATAGTCCATGATTAATCATGAACACCAATAACAGATCATATATATACATACATATATATATATATATACATGTTCTTCATCACTTTCACCCTAATTCTTCCCTTTTCGTAGTCTCTCACTACCAAAAATACCAAAGCAAAACATGAATCTATCCACACTTCTCATGTACTACTCGAAATTTTCTAAGAAAAATTTCGGGGTCCAACAGAAGAACTCGTTAATTAACCCTAGCTATCAAATAACCTAGAAGATGTTCTCTATGTTTAATCGGGCAATTACCTTACGAACGAAAAAAATAGATCAATCTAAGTAATAATCACATAAGATCGAATTATCTAACCTAGGTTATCTTATCCCTATTGATAACAAACCATTAGTCGTTAAAAATGAAATTCAGCATAACAATTACATATTACATTGAATATTCTAATAATGGGTCTATAGTAAAATGATACAATGAATGCATTCAGATCATTTTTTCATAACACCTAAATCCATACATATAGGATAACATAATTAATTTCTAAAGAGAGAAAGAAAACAACAGATACAAGGAAAGAGTACTTAACCAAGTCATCGGCATCGATATCCCCGTTGAACCGGTGTCAGGAACCTACCTTTCCATGGGTCTCTCACGGTTAAGGGGTTTGCACATTTTTCTCATCTCTCTCGAAGCTCTCTCTTTAGTTTTCACCTAGCCAAAAAGCCTCCAATCTTTTATGTCCTTTGTGTCGTCACACCCTCAGTATATATTAAAACATTAGGTTAAATGAAGGGTGAGGTGGCATAGTGTCACACCCGAGACTTGGTGTGTCACGGGTGTGACACACCATGATTGCATAGCCATGAGCCATTAACTCACAACTGTGCAATAATTTGGCATGACTGAGTTAGTTCTCACGGCCATGCCTAATTAATTGATGGCTGTGAGTTACAATGCAACCTTCTTCTTTGTGTTTTCATTTTCTTATCTTCTTCTTGTCTTTATTTGCTCTAATCTTCCTCATTCTTGTTACATAAAGATGAGTGGATATGAATCTTCGAAAAACAACTCAAATATAGTGCTTTTGACTCATTTTAGCAACAACTCAAATATAGTGCTTTGGACTCATTTTAACTCCTTTTGTTCTAAATTGTGTCTACAACCAAATATGAGTCAAAGTGAGTATCTTAAGCAATTTCAGGTAATTAATCACTAAGTGTTATGGAATAATTATACAATCAATTAAACACACATTAGTCATCTTATCTTTAGGGTTGCAATCAACTCTTTCTAGTTAATGTGGATCTATTCAAACCTAGGATTTCTCAATTGCTACGTCTGAAATCAAATTATGATATAATATTCTAGATTACTAAAACAAAAATGAAACAAGTAATTGGATAACAACTAATCAAACAATCAATTGCATTAGCAAAATAATCAACACATGTTTAGGTACCAAATAGGGTTCATCTAGCCTAAATACTAATGAAAAATTTAGTTATACATCGAAAAACACGAAATCAGATATACATAAACAAAAAAAATAAATTGAAAACAATGGAATCATAATTCTAAACCTCCCTAATTTTCTTCTATCAAGTATTCTGGGGATGTAAAAGAAAGATATTATATTCTAATGGATCTGTCAATAAAATCTTCACATTTTTTGCTCCTTAGGCTCACAATTGCACTTGGAATCGTCTCCAAAAAGCTCAGAATGTTTCCTGTAGTCTCCTCCTTTCATCTGCCCCTAAAATCATCTTTTTATGACAAAATTTAGGGTTCTGGGAGACGCGTGGTCATGCATTAGACCATGCATAACAAAAATGTCCAAAAATCACGAAACTGCACAGCCTGGGAGAAGTGCACGGGCAAATGCATAGCTGTACATCCTTTCTGTGTGTCAAATCTTTGTTTTATGTGCATTTTTATCCAAATTCTTCTCCTTTAATTTAAAGGCAATTATAATATGTATACACGCTTGGAGCAAACTAAGTACCAAATATACAACACATGAATAGAATATCAAGCAAAATATATCAAATATGAGTGTAAATATATAGTTAAATATGCATCTCTCAATTTATGGTCTAAAGTAGTCTTCAAGGTAGCGGTAGTTATGTTTCCATAACATAATTCTTTTATATGATTTTCATCTGATTGATGAAGACCGTTGTGTATATATTAGGGATCTAAAGATAAATTTGCAATTTTATCTTTATATATGGATGATATTTTGATTACTATTAATGATTGTGGGTTCATTAAGAAAATCAAAGATTGGTTATCATCTGAATATGAAATGAAAGGCTTAGATGAATCTACGTACATTCTTGGTGTTAAGATTTCAAGAGATTGTTCAAAGAAATTATTGCCATTTTCACAAGCAACATATATTTAAAGAATACTTGAATGATTTTGCATGCAAGATTGCATAATCTTTTTGCTAAAGGCAAAGTTCTCAATAAGAAATTTCGTTTGACACTACCACATGAAAGGGAACAAATGAAGAAAGTTCCCTATTCCAATGCAGTTGAAAGTCTCATGTATACAATGATGTTTATAAGACCAAATATTTGTTATGATATTGGAATGGTGAGCATATATTAGTCAAGTCTAGGAAAAGCACATTGGAAAGCAATAAAGAGATTATTGAGGTATTCAAAAGGTACTGTAGACTATGCATTATACTATCAAGACAATGACCTTTGTATACAAGGGTATACGAATGCAGACTGGGGAGGAGATTTAAATGAAAGAAATTCTACCACTGGATTTATTTTCTTACTTAATAATAGAGTAATATCATGGGAAAGGAAGAAACAATCTTGCACTGTATTGTCTATGATGAAAGCTAAATTCGTAGCATTTTTAGCTGCAGTAGAAGAAGTTGTATGGTTTTAACGCTTCTTGGTTTATCTAGGAATCACTAAAGTGAAATTGATCTAGTGACTATGAACTGTGATAGTCAATCAGTAATCGTTTATATAAAAGATCTCAAATTTCATTATAAAACTAAACATATAGATACCAAATACAATTATGTGAAAGATATAGTCATATAAAAAGAAATAAACATAAAGTATATATCTATATGAGATGTGGTAAAAGACCCAATGATAAAGCCAATCTCTTGAGATGTGTATATTGGGCATGTGAACTCACTAGGCTTACGTAGATATTGAAATGTAACAAGAAACATTTCTCTATGTATGTTCATTTATTGTAATGTTGTATTTAGATGAGAATGTTTGATGGAGATTGTACATTGTATAATTTTTTATTCATAAATTTATTTATTTATTCTGCATAAATATATTTATAGATATGATTCAAAAACATGTAAAACACATCAGAGATTGTCTCTCTCACACATTAGAGATGAGATAGTTTTAAGTTTATTATCTAAGAGATGATTGAGAGCGAGAAACTTAAACCATAAATGCTACCTTAAATTATAAGGAAGTTGGTACAAAGTGAATATATGATCACTATGTCTGTCTTAAGTTGTCATACACGAGTTTTGAAAATTGCTTTCTAGAGTAAATAAGTGAACCCAAGTTAAGCATTTAGTATGTTTGAACTAATATATGTATGATATTTTTTGAATGAAAGACATTCATACAAAGTGAATATGAGTCGATACTATAACACATGACTCGTACCATATGTGTAAATATGATTATAAAGGGATTAATTTAAGTTATAATATCTTAAATTATATTGTACGAGACCCTTGAGGTTAAGGTGCCTCGTTAAATACTTTTAGAACTCTTGTCTAATTCTTAAAAATTAAATTTAAGGTTTGTTGCTTTAGAATATTACCATAAGATTATGTTTAAAAGAATCTTATTGGACAATTCTATAAACGCAAATTAAATTCAATTTAAGAGAATTGAGAACAGAAGAAGGTCATTTACTGATTGTTAACTCACATAAGAAAATTTGGTATTTAAAGGTGGCCACTGACTCTGAGTAAGAGAATTGAATACATTTATGACATGATGAAATAAATAAGATAAAAGGATATTGAAATACGAGAGATGACCTAAGGTATAACATATAAAATCTACTCAAAGAATGATTTATTGATCGAGATGTCATATATTCTTAATAGATGTATGACTATAAGCTCTCATAGTATGTTGGCCACATAGATTATTGGATAGGTAAGAGAAATTGCAAAATGTTAATCATCTAAACACATCATATATGAGTGGAAGATGATGACTATAAGACACACCTTATGGTTTATGATACAACATTTAATATTAGCTGTTAAAGAATAGCTAAAGTTCTAAACATAATTAAAAAATAATTTAAACTTCCTAAAGATAAGATAACAATAACATAATACATAATACATAATACATAATACATAATTTAGAAGAAAAAAAAACAAGAATTAGTCAATGCTCGTTTGTTCTTTGTGAAAGATCATTTAATTTGTAGAAACTAAAAACTCATCAAAGTAAGTGATAAATTTCATTGATGTATATGTTTTTGAAAAATCCTATTGATTATGTTTATGTTTATGTTATCTATGTGTTAGATTATATTTCTTACACTTGTTGTATCGAAATATAGCATCCATGATGAAATGAAAACTCTTTGCCGAGTATTTTCAAAGAAGATAACCACATGACCATTAACTTAAAAGAAAGAATTCAGATACCTTGAAAGTTTGTACATCTTCCAAGCTAGAAGTTTGTTCTCATAACTATACCTCTTTGAATCCTATTCTCCTGTTTTCTCTTTCCTTTATTCTTTTTTTTTAGTTTCCAAGTCAAATGGCGGACCATAGCCAGAGGTCCTCACAGATTTTCTACATTCATAATTAGGTGACAAGAAAGAAGAATGCATACGAATGCATTTATATCTACACTAAACGCGGATGCAGTTAATTAATTAGTTAGGGGTTGTATAGTTCAACTAACTCTATCCTGATCTCATCACATCACACGCCATTTATATTGGCACATCGATCCTTGAATGAGAAGCCAACTAAATTAGTTGTGTTCTCAATCTGAGTTGTCCATTTTCTTTGTCTTGTTTATCATATGTATCAACTGTTTTATTTAATGCAGCCGCAACCTAACGTATTCGACGTTCGATTTAGATTAAACCTCCGTTGCTCGCTCTGCTCTTGATTGATTTCCTTTTATCTCTCTTTCTCGCTTTCACATCAATCTACCTACAAACTCCACAGTATTTTACTATTTTAAGATAATAACTTCTTCCCTATTGCATGGAGTCGCAGAAGTGGCAAGGGTTTTTGGACACACTGATATAATAATGCATAAGTAAACAAACATGTAGCATTATTTGCATTTGATCAAAAAGTATAAGGCAGTAATGTGATGTAAAAATATATTTCTTAATTAATTTTATATCAAAATTAACATTCATTTGCAACACTTCTAAAAAAAATAAAACCATACGAGGTATGCAAAAAATACTGAGACAACTCACATTCTTGAGAAAATGGACTGCATGTTCCTTTGTTTCTTGCCTGTCGCCTATCAATTTTTTATATTTTTTTATTCGATGCAGTAGTGCAGCTACTCAGCTAGCCTTGTGTCCGCCTACAGCTTCGAATACTTGGGGTAGAGGTACGTGGTCAATTTCTATAATTTTTATAGATTAAGAAAACCTTTTTGTGTTTTAAATATTTATGATCATTTTTAACATCAATTTGTCATTAAATTTTATTTTATTAATAACCAATAAGATATTACTTTATCATATTTTGTTACTAATAAATAAATAATATTAGTATAATATTATAATAAATTAATTTTTTATTAAAATTTAACATAAATAATATTAATAAATCAGAATAAATAACTATTAATATAGATTAATTCATTTTTATTATTGATAACTAAATATTAATTAATTAATTTCTCTTGTCATACTAGTCCGTTGGACTCGTAGAATAAGGCTCATTAGTTTTTTCTCTAATATTGGCCTATTAAGTCATTAGCATTAATTAGTTTTTTCATGTATTATTAGTATGTTGGCTTAATTCTCATACTAAATAGTTTTTCTTGTCTCATTAACTCGTAAATTCAGAATTAGTGTTAAGAATTATTACTTTAAGAAAATTATTTATAATTCATATTTTATAATTTTATTGATTAATAAATAAAAGTAATCATATATAATCATTAATTATTTATTAAAAAAACGTAATCTCTCCCATTGAGTAAATTAAGTCTTTCATTATTAGTTTTCATCTTACTTATTAGTACTATTGTCAAATAAATAAAATTTTCTAAAAAGATTTAGTTTATTATCATATTTGATTAATAAATTTATTATTAATAATTTAATAAATTAAATTAATATATTTATTAAATATTAATGAAATCAATTAATATTAAAAATTAATTATGAGATGTAAATATGATAAAATAATAAAACAATAATTTTTGCAAACTTCCTTATTAATAGTTAAAATCAATCAAATTAATTATTAATTATTTATAAAATATGAATTACAAATATAATAAGAAATTAATCATCCCATTTATTAGTATTATTAAATGATAAATAAAAATTCAACCAAATAATTTCTTATCATTTTCAACTACTAAAGATAAATTAATTATTGATAAAATAAACAATAAATAAAAATAATTAAATGTTAAATATTTCTATAATATAAGTATAGATATATATAGATATGACAAATCAATAAATTGATTTCCTTGAAACATGTCACTTATGTAGTTTATTTACTCATAATTACATGTTAAGCGACTGTTTCACCACAATAGTTTAAGCTGTTGTATGAGGCCAACTCAATTAGTTTTATATATTCTCTAACACACTCCCTCAAGTGAAAGACTAAATTTACACAGACCTATTTTACCTTGTGCTTAATTTAATTAGAATGATGAGTGGTAGGATTCGAACTCAGAACCACTTGGTTGATACTATGTTAAGCGACCGTTTCGCCACAATAGCTTAAGCTGTTGTGTGAGGCCAACTCAATTAGTTTTATATATTCTCTAACATCACATTTATATCATGAGTATTTATATGGAAAAAGTTTGTCATTTATTCTTTTATCTGTATTTCTAACAAAAAAGAAGTTAATACGACCAAATAACTTCTTCTCCAAAAAAAAAATATAGATTTTTATAAAAAATGTAAAGCACAAAAGGTCGGTGGTTTCCATTTCTTTTACCCTAAATATTGATATATGCATCATATTGAACTTATTTACTCTTTGGCAGAAGGCTCATTTTAATTAACTCTTAGACAAATTTAATTTATCCATAACACTTCTGAGAGTACAAATTAAACTCTAACTTTTGAAAAAAAAAATTTCAACTTGAAATTAACGGAGAAATTAATGCCAATGTGACTTCGACAGTTTCTACTAGGTCAGTAATAGCCTGACACATATATATAATAATTTAATATTTAAGTGGGTCACATAATGTCACATAGACCAAACGTAATAGTTGGGACTCATATATTTAAATTAAAATATTTAAATCAAATTAATATTAAAAATGTGTGGACCCATTCATATAATTTAATCTTAAATATTATTGATCTAATAAATTAATTTAATTAATTTAACTATTAATTTAACTAATTGATTTAGCAACTAGACTAAAATATGAAAAGAAGGCTGTGAATGTTATCTATAGTGTTTTTAATTTTGTACTGTACCGGTCGATATTTGCCGGAAGATACCGTATTGATAAAAAATGATACGAAACAACCTTCTTAGGTACTAATTGCCCGATATATAGGGATTTCTTTTTGCAAAAAATCAAAAATTTTAACAAAATTTACAAAAATACTCCCAAGTGATAAATGCCTCCCTTCCTTTGTATAATCAAATTTATTTATTTATTTATTTATATTAAATATGGTGCTTTTTTAATTATAATTGTTAATCATATATTTATTATATTAATTAACAACACAAAATTATGCCTCATAAAACTATTGTTAATTAAATATATTTAAAAATAAACATCATTAGTAAATCAATTAAGTTTCTATATGTAATGACTTTTTTGTGATGATGAGTAAATTTTAAATTTTTTAAAAATTAATAACTCTTATGAGTATTATTTTTTAAATTTCACTACATTATTATAAAAAAACAAAAAGATTTCACGAGAGTAAATATTTAGTACTACCCTATGTGCAGTAGAATATGAACTTATTAATTTTCATTTTAACATTAATTTTTAAAATTTTATTTTATTTTTAGATATAAAATAGTTTTGTTGTTAACTTTAATATATAACTTACATAAAAATTTAACTCCTTGATCTAGATTAAAATTTGAGATAATAACTAAATGATGTCATTCATATTATACAAAATATTTGAATACAAATATTTAAGCAAAAGATTAATAGAATTTTGTAGCCATAATTATGAAATTATGATACATTTGTATGAACGTAAAAACTTTATTAAGTAGTTATATAAATATTTAAAAATTAATGTTAATAAAAATAAATATATTATTATTTTAAATTTTATTATTAAGATTTTTTGAGACAAGTTAATTTAAAATTATAAAGTATACAATAAAATATACTAATAAATTATTTTGTAATTTTAAAAAAATTTAAAAATTATTTTATAAATTAAACAAATTGGGCAACCAGTGCGATATTTATAAGTTATGACCCTTCCTAAACAAGAGCCTTACGCACCATTGACTTTATTAAAGACTGTTGAAAAGTAAATCCAGGCAAGGGAGCCTATATCCGAAGAAGAAATAGTCATGACGGCGAATGTGGGCCAGTCAAGTAAAGTATTGCTGCAACGTGCCCTCGTCTAGCGATAAGAGGAAATAAATAATAAAACAGGTAGTAGTAGGGATTAGGTTGCTGATGGGAAAGAGTGTGCCATACTTTATTGTTATACGGATAAGTAAAATAAATTGCAACTAAATCTGTTTTCTGTCTCATTCATGCAGTTGGTAGTCCTTGCCGGGATACTGATGCGACCACTAGTATTTTCATAAAGATGTATTGCACCGCTTCCTAGTAAAATATTTTTTATGTACTAATTATATATACCTTGTACTCTTGGATTTTTTTAAGTTAATTAGTTGGAAAAAAAGTGAAGCTTTTCCCTTTTCCTGCTCTTCTTACTAGGAGTATGGGATTGTGGGAGGCATGATTCTTAGCTTTGGTTTTTTGTCACGTTAGTGAGTATACCTGCGCTGCAATTGGACGCAGGAGTCGATTGGTGACGAAGAGAGATGATTGATGGCTGGTGTGTGGTGGCTACGGGAAGGTATACTTCCTAATATACCCGGTCCGACCTAATCTTATATTTTTTAACTTAAAAAATGACATTGTTTATGACGTTCTGGTCAGCCCACAGGCTAGGCCAAATAATTTTGACCCATGATCTTCCTGTGGCCCGACCAACCATGATTAAAATTGGGTTAAGTTGGGGCAGGCTAAAATTGACATTTCTAAGACGGAGGGTCGATGAGTTATACAAGTAATTTAGAAATGTCAATGAGTTTAGTCCGGTCAAATCGACCCACAGGCCGGGTGAGTATGGCCCATGGATTGACGCGCAGGACCATGGCCTGTGGAACCATGGAAGGGCCTGATCGTGGGTCGGTTCAACTGACCCAGCCTATGGCCCATGACCTGCCCACCACTCAAAAAAAATTTAATTATTTATTAAAATAATTAATAAATAATTTAAGTAAATTAAAATTTTGTAATTAATATAATTCATAATTTTA
>JAOQMS010000008.1:33179280-33199600 GCA_027563885.1 Erythroxylum longipes | reverse complement strand
GGTTGGGCGGGCTGGGCCACGGGCCTGACCACAGGCCGGGGGTCTCGGCCCCCCACGGGCCTGACCGCGGGCCCCGGGTTAGGCCTGCCCGTGAATTTTTTTCAACAGGCCAGGCCAGGCCGTCGTCATCCCAAGCCTATCCCGACCCGTTGACATGCCTAAGTAGGTTGAAAAATTTTACAATTTAGTTCTCCAACTTTTAAAATTTTGAAATTTGATCAGTATTCAACAGATATTCTAAATATCAATTAGTATATACCGGTATCTTCTAAAAAGGCTATTATTAATTTTTTTGAGGAATTGAATATAATTGAATTAAGGCAACAAATTACAACTTATTTATTACAAACATGCCGGACAAATCCATATAGATCTATGGAACTAAATAGGTATGCAGTGTTACAAACCAGTGGTCAATCCTTTACATATTTTGAATGATTGCAGGTTCCATACATTGCTGAGATAGTGAGTGTCTTCAAATCTGTTCTTGAAAATGTTGATATCGATTATGATTTTCTACAACAATTTGTTGTTAAAAGTATCTTGATCCTGAGCTATGCCTTGAAAGGCTTTCTTATTTCTTTCATCCCAGATTACAGCTACATTGAATGTTAAAGCAATGCAAAAACACCACTTGATACTATTACTTGGATGTTTATTATTAGAGCACCAGTTGATTTTTTCATCCTATGAGGTCGGGACATTTGATATCTGACAGGTTTCTAGGATTTACTTTTAGATTTTCTTGATAAATTTACATTGAAAGAAAAGATGTGATGGAATTATTACAGATTATTTACATAGAATGCACCAATTAGGCAGTTGTAGGAATGTGGATATTCTGTCAATTGTTGGAAGTTTGAGTTTCATGGCCATCCAATTGATTGTGGAAGTTCGGGGATTAAAGTGCTTATGTCACACCACTCTAGTCCAAGGGATAACGATTGTGGGATTTTACAATAGAAAGTTCCCTCTTCTCTTCTCCTCTTTGATCTCTAGCTCAATCTCCAAGTTGGTCAATCTTCCTTCCTACATAAAAATAATCAATTCTTACCCTAAATTAACATCAAATATAAAAGAACAACAATGAAAATCAAACTAAATGAAAACATACAAAATGAATCCTAAACCACAACAATAATCAACTATTATGTAAGAAACACATGCTAAATACTTAGAAAAACATAGACTAATGCAAAACTATCAACATCCCTATAATTAAATCTTTTCTTGTCCTTAAGCAAAATAAATACAATTAATTAATTCTATCACTTTATTTTTCACAAAAATCAAAGCATACAATCCCTCAAATTTAACACATATCTTGACTACTTTTTCATTGGTGTACATAAGCGAACTCAACAATTGGAATCCTCACTTAAAGATAAGTATAGATGCAAAATGACTCTTCCTCATGGTTTCACTCATTTCTCTCAAGTGTTTAATGGTTAATGTTTCGCTTAAACTTCCTATAGGAAACTACACAACCATAGGCTTGCAAATACAACAATTCTCCTCTATAATAATTGCAAGCATAAATAGATCAAAAGGACTTGTTTAGGTTTGTAATGTGGTAATGGTTAAGGTGGGTAAAGAGAATAAAGGGTTAACACAAGAATTTGTAAAGTACAAGGAGGATAAAAAGGGATAATAAAACATAACTCCGAGATATACAAATGTAATTATGCTAATACTATGCACTTATTAATGCTACTCAAATGTTCTTCCTTTCTCTTTTCTACATTTTTTTTCATTTTTCTTTCTTTTTCTTAACACATGGAAGAAAATATTAATAAAATATCATTATATACAATGTGATCCACAGGCAGAAATATCCTCAACTCATCTTGGAAAAGATTTTCACAATGATCTCAACTAATGCATTACTTGATACTTTACGAAGCTTGTGAATGGGTAAGTTAATGGGGTTTCAGGTTTTAAAATTTTTGGGTATTTTCAAGAAATAAAAGGTTATGGCTCATTGGGGGTAGCAAGGTATAATCAAAGGGTTGGTCATTTAAGCCAAAAGTTAACACAAAAAGGAATTTAATCATCTCTATTAAGCATGCATCCAGTAGACTCAAACCGAGTCAAAGCAAGTTCTGAAGGTAATAACCTAAGGAAGTATCACTCAACAAAGAAATAGAATGAATATAGATGGAGTCATATGTCTCAATCCTCATATTGGCCCAAATGAAAACTCAATGTGCATCTCTACACTACCTCATTGCTTAAATGTTAATTTATCAGTAAGCTTATGTAACTAACTACTTTTCATCACTCAACATGGTTCACTTTCTACTCAAGTAACCTAATCTGAGTTCAAGCATGCATTCAATCTAATTCCAACTAGCATGACAGAATCTCATGGCAATATCTATCAAAATGATTCAAGTGTGGTTCCATCGGTTAACACAAAACAACATAATATGCCTAAACATGCATCCTATTTAACATAATGAAAATAAAGCAATTGAGAAAGTCAATGTCACCTTCCCACACTTAAAGATCACATTGTCCTCAATGTGACAAGTCAACCATCAAATAAGGGAAAATGACATCAAACCAAACAAAAGAAATTAAACCAAATAAATGACAGCAAACCAAACAAAAGAAAATGACATCAAACCAAACAAAAATAACAGCAAACCAAATAAAAATGACATGAAACCAAACAAAAGAAATAACAAAATTTAAAAATAAAGGTAGGAAAAGCTTATGAAGATGATGGTGGCGATAGTGTTGGTGAAGGAGCTTCAAAATTATTCCTCTGAAAGAATTTGAGGAACTTCTTCTTTAAGTAATGTTGCTCCTTATGGACTTCCCACATTTGGGTGCTAAGCTCCTTGATTTAGGACGTCATTTGATGCTAATTGGAGGCCATCTAGTTGAGGATTTGTTGAAATCAGTTAACCTCCACTGGTGCACTCAGTTCCTCCTCCACTGCTTCTTCTTCTGGCTCTGAGAATGCTCGAGATATGGAAGGTCAGGAAGCGACTGTATCTGTGTGCCTCCTATTCTTCACTGCAATACGCGTCTGAGGATTTCGGATTTCCTAGAATGGAACTCCAAAATCTCGAAACGTCTCAAATAAGATATGTCAAACATATCGTATTGATTTATATGCATATCGTCCACATCAAGGTTATAAAATAGAGCTAAAGCAGTTATAACATGAGACATGTAAAAATATAAGCTCTTTTTATTCACAACACTCACTATTGATCGAAAAATCCTAAAAGGTGTATTGATTTTTATTTTCCGATCAATGCACCATAAAAAGAAAAGTTCTTTGGCCGAGCATTTGTTACTTTCAGTTTTATTGAGCACAGTTAAGCACATAAATTTATGTAAAAGTAAATGCTCGGAATTACGTATTAAAGTGTTCAGTGCATTCCTAGAGTCAAACTTTGGTTCACCAGTCAGAGTTTTCCAATAATCATCCAAACAAAAGTCATTATGATCATCTAAAACTTTAGTGTTTTGTAAATTGAAAAGTGCACGAACGACATTATAATCCAATTTATACACATTGCCAAATAACCAAAACCAAAAAACATCCATTTTAGGGTTATAGCAGACTATAGTGAAAAACTATATGGTCATTATAGGGTAAATAAGTACGTCACACCGAATGAACCTATTCCAACCTATTTTCGTAGCTAGGCGCTCAATTTGTAGCCTCACTCCTATGGTTTCTAACAATTCAAAATCAAAACAACGAGGAGTGATCAATTCCCTATCTCTAAGGTCTTGAAAATGTGTACCTTCTTCCTCCGAATAAATGGGTAATAGTTCACAATAAGCTGCTGCTAAATCATGCTTACCTTCACCGAAGACTTAACGGCGCAATTCATCGATCTGCTTCTAATCTGTCATCTTTTTTTGTGCCAATGTAAGATTAAAACCTAGAAAAAAAAAAGAGAAATAGAGGTGAATTCGTATTTAGAGAGAGAGAGAAAATTCTTAACCAAATCCTTGTGTTTTTTAATGATTAATGCATGAGAAGAGTAAAGGATTGTAAGATTAATGAAAAGAGATGAAGATTATACCAAGAAACTAGAGGAAAATGAAGGATTCTAGAGAGTGGGAGGAGAGTTTTCATAAGTTATAGAGAGAAGGTGTGAAAATTTTGAAGAATGAGTGAAAGAAGAAAGGGGAGGGAAACTTAAATTTTCCCTTGGATGGGATTTCGATGATCGTAGGAATACCCATCATTCTCGCAATCTTGGGATTTCTCTCCAGAAACTTTCTGGAGAGAACTCCCGCGGTCATGGGAATTACTCCAATTCCCACGATCGTGGGATTGAGTAATTCTTCCACTTCTAAACCTTCTTCCAAGCCTAGCATACATTCTCAATGATCCCACAACCTACAAACACATGAAATTAATATCTCCAACAAAAAATTTGAAAAGAAAATAAGTTGAAATTCAAAAAAACTCCAAATAAATATCAATCAAACTCAAATCAAACATAAGCATAACCAAATAAATCAAGCAAACAAGTTGACAAAGACAATAAAAAGAAAATAGAATTCTATGGGTTGCCTCCCATGCAGCACTTCTTTTAATGTCGGTAGCTCGACGCTCTTCCTAGGAAACTCATCCAGGATCAATTATAAATATCTTGCTTCCACCTTTTTCATTCAACATTAGTTTTGTAGCCTGTAAGTAAGCTACAAATTGTAAAATAATCAAACGGACAATATGGATAACATCATGAAAATCGATTAAACTCAATAAGGTTTTTTTTTCCAAGTGAACTATCAACATATCAAAGAATAACAAAACTCCCTGAATCTTCCATTGAATCCAACAGTTTGTCCTATATGAAGGTGAGTTGCTCTCTTTCTTCCTTAATCACCTTCATCTCCTCTGCTTCTTCCACTTCTTGAACAGAGACTTTCATATCTTCTTCAAACTTGAAGTCTATTGTCATCTGTTCTTTGCCATCTTATTCTTTAGAAGATTAGAACACTTCAATTATCCTTAATAAGCTACTATCCTTCGAATTCTTAAATACATCATTCATGTTGAATGTCACTTAATCATCATCAATCCAAAAGATAAAGTTATTTTCATGTACATCTACCCACGATTTTTAGATGTTCACATATGGTATATTAAGAACTGGTGAATAATAGGGAGGGTTTTTATCATTTTCTTCGTCCTTTTTCTTAATTTCTTGGTCTTCTATAAAGTAAGGTTCAGCATGGTCTTCCAGTAGTTCTTCTTGTTCTTCCCCATTTCTAAGTGTGATAGATCATATTGCTCTTGTTGATATAATTTCATATTGCTCAAAGAGTCTTCCACACTTCTCTTACAAAATTCACAAGAAAGTTGTCTTACTTGAATCTCCAAGTTGTGAATAGAAGTGGCATGATTTTCAAAAACTTGATCAAACTTTTCTTCCAATCTCTTCTGACTTTGCTCCTAGATGGAAAACATCCTCTTCTAGTTCTCTTCCATTTCCATTAGCTTATCCATGATTTTATGGAATTTGGAATCCCATAAATTGGACACATCTTGATGAAATTCAAATAAGTCTTGATATCCTAAGTGAGTATTTGCATTGTTGGACCAATAGAAATCTAGCTAGTTCTGCCACCCCAGAGGGTACGTTTTCTAATAAGGATCGGTACTTCCCCAACCATACTGCGCTTCATTGTAGTTCGCAAAAGTTCCTTGCTCTTTATAAAATCTATCTTTCATCATTGTTCTTTCTATTTCTTCTTGGAATCTAGCTCTTCAGATGTCTCATTCCTCATTCTAAAATGTTTTGATGTGTCTTATGATATCAGATAATTCGTCATTACCAAATTCTGTCGATCTTTGCGTGCTCCTTATGTTCATGCACTTGCATATATATAAGGAAAAGTATCAAAAACTCTTAAATCAAACTAATCTAAAATAAATAAGATGCTAACCAATCCCCGGCAACGACGCCCAAAAACTTGTTGAGTGTAATTTATAAAAACAATCTACTCGTGTTATGCTAAAAAACTACAAGTATACAGGTCGTGACTTGTAGTTAGAAACCGAATATTGATCCCACAAGGAATGATGCCCAGACACCCCTTAATTCAGATCGAACTTTATTTAAAAAACGAAATTGTTTAATGGAAATAATCTGGAAAGCTAAATTAAAATTGAAAGACTAACAAAAAGCAATAGACAATACCAAAGTGTAGAAAATTGGAATTCAAGAATTTAAATACTAGAAATCACTTTCTCCCTATTTTGTCTCCTCCTATTTTATTACACGAATTGTGTCTCACTTATGATTTTCGAATGTATTAACTACCCTCTCTCAAGGTGTAATTAATTGTCCCTAATCAAACTAAATGAAGTCAATTGAATGATCTCTCAACCTACCCAATCACTCTACCAATTTAACTAGTTATTAAACTATCCTATCAATGATCAATTGGATTAGTTGAGATCTCTCTTTTAACTAATCAATCAATGTGATGATTGTACGTATATAGGTTGCCAACTCTTGTTGTACAATCCTACACAAATAACCTTACTCACTCTCTCGATTTATTGCAAGATAGAAATAAAATCAACAATCATCAAAGACAACTTTCATTCAATTCAATAAATTTACCAAAAATAGTTCAAAAGCAATCCCTAAAAACAAATTAGCCAATCATGATCTCTATAACATCACCAACACTAAATATTCCATTCTACAAAGATTAGAAAAGATAGAATTAACAGAAAATTGAATAAAGAAACTCCTTCTCTTCTTTGCCAAAATCTGGAATCTTTGATGTTGATGTGTTATTTTCCTAATCCTGATGATAATCCTTGAATCTTCACCTTCCTTAAGACTCAAAACTTTTATTCTTCACTCAAGGAGACGCTTTTCTATAGAAGGGTTTCATACTCCTTCATCCATGGAGGCTTAATTATGTTTTATAGTCCAAAAATCCTAAGTTTAACTAAGCCCTACAAAATGTTTTGGATTAAAGTTCCCATGATTGTGAGAATTAACATGATTCCCACAATTGTGGGATTTTGCAACAGAAAGTTCCCTCTTCTCTTTTCCTCTTTGATCTCCAGCTCAATCTCCAAGTTGCTCAATCTTCCTTCCTATATAAAAATAATCAATTCTTACCCTAAATTAACATCAAACATAAAAGAACAATAATGAAAATCAAACTAAATGAAAACATACAAAATGAATCCTGAACTACAACAATAATCAACTATTATACAAGAAACATATGCAAAAAAAAGAACAATAATGAACATCAAACTAAATGAAAACATACAAAATGAATCCTAAACTACAACAATAATCAACTATTATACAAGAAACACATGCCGAATACTTAGAAAAACATACACTTCCACAACTATCATTATCCTAAGTGCCCTTATCATCTTTATGCCAAATTCATCAAAATTTAGTCTTAATATATATTTGAAGGCAAGTTTTAGCATAAACAAACTATGTTTGATAACATAACAAAAGGAAATGTATGAGCATAAATGTGATGAATGCTCTTAAGCTCAAAGTTCACATAGGTGTGAAAATGCATCAATTCTTGCACACTTTTATTCATCAAAACCAATGAGATTCTTAAAGTAATTTAATGAGAAACATTAATCATGTTCATCTCTTTTATGCATTAATTTTTAAACAAAAATATATCTTAACTTATATATTATTTATAAACAACAATCAGAAAATTATTAGGCTATTATGAGGAATAATCAATATATGAATCATAGTATACATGAGTTCTACCACAAATCACAAAGTTCATCATAATATATACTTTCGCTTCCCTAAACTTAAATCATACATTGTCTTTAATGTATGTATACGATGCTCATGTTAGATTGGTGGAGCTAGAAGAGACAGAGGTGGTGGAACATTAGGATCCTCTTATTTTGTTGATGATGAACCTCTCTGGGTGGATCACATGGTACAAAATGAAATTTTCACCTTTGTTGCTTTAGTAACCTCATCCAACTAAAACAAGCTCCAATGGTTTCATCTCACACGCTATATGTATATCAGTGTCAGTCATATCAAACAAATTGAGATTAACAACTTGTAATAAGCGAACTAAGACATAAGCTTTTGTTAGAAGAGATAACAGTGTGAAACTACATAGCCAACTAAGCACCCAAATTGAAGTGTACTTTATGTACCATACACAAAATAAAAAAACAACTCAGCTTTAGTGTAAGTTCACATGATGACCCTCCTTTCGAAATAATTAAAATTTGATAAACGCTGCTTAGAAATTCATTCAAGCTCCTAAAGATCACTACCCTTAGATTTACTTGGATGATAAACCAATGGATCAAAAGACATTGATCTTCACATTATAGAAGAATTAAAATCACCACAGTCCACTACAGGTTCTTTATATTAATGTCAAATTAGCATATTCGTTATCTATCAACCCTAAGGACAAATTAAATTCAATGATGTTTTATTTAAATTCAACACCCATTAATTTGTATTGAACCACATTAGGACTATATAAAGTAAAATTATTCGATTTAACAAATTTGAAGATAGTATAAAACTCCTTAGTTAATTTAATAAATACTGAACAACGAATTAGCACAAAATATCTCTAACTCATTTTAATTAGCAAATCATCAAATTTTTCTTTAGTATGCAATTCTTCTAAGAAAGGATAATGTGCATACTTACTTGCATTAATATGTCAGGTTTTAAGAACAATGTACCATTGTTTTCTTTATTTAGAGTTAAAAGTGAGATATCCATAAAATTCTTACTCAATTGGTGGTAAGATAAATATGTTTTTAGCTATTAGAGCATGCTTCCTATGGATACTTGTCCTAGGTTCAGTGTTAGATTGATTTTGTATAACTAGATTCACCTTAGACTTGCCTTTTTCTACTATTTGATTAGTATATTTTGAAAATCCCAAAATTATGACAATTATAAATAAGAAAACTAATCTTAAAAATAACTTAGTAATAACTAAAATTAAAATTAAAATGAAAGTAATAAAAATTATTTAATAAAAATTAAGTAAAAACTGGAAAATAAATAAAGCATTAACACAATACTGGTGGAGAGCTAAATTTTTTGGTGCATTGGTGGATATGGTGGTACGTTGTAGTGTGCTTGTGTGTGGAACTGGTGCAAGATTGGGTTTTGCTGTGGATATTGGCGTTGTTGTGTTGGTGTGGTTGTGTGGAGTGTGTGATATGCTAAAACTAGCTATTAGGTATGGGTTTGTCAGCTAAGCGTAGGTCACGTGTGGTGTGTTATGGTTGCTGAATTGCCTACTGTGGTGCATCTATTTGTCTATGTTGTAGCTGCTTAGTGTGACTACATTGGGGAGGCTATGGTGCCATTTTTTAATTTTTAATTTTATAAATTATTTTATTATTATTTTTAAATCATATAAATTTTTGTATCTATTTTTCTATTATTATTAATTTATTTTTGTTTATTAATTTATTTTTATTTATTTATTTAAATTATAAATTTCTTTTAAAAAACATAATACTAACATATATATGATGTGATCACGCCTTATGAATGTTAGTATTCTGGAATTTTCCATTCTAGAAAGCTAAATCTCATAAGGAGTGATCTCACGTTATCAATTTAATATTACAAAATTTTGAGTCTTTGATCATAACACCTGAATCACACAAGACGTGATCTCGCCTTACAAATTTTAATATTTTAGAATTTTATAACCCAATCCCCCTTAAACCTATAAACTAACTACCCAAACACAAACAAATGAAAACTATATATAACTAAAATAAAAACTAATAAAAATTATCATCTTTTGGGTTGCCTCCCAAAAACTACAATTGTTTAATGTCGTTATCTTAATGGTGCTTTTTTGTTAAACTTCTAGATATTAGGAAAGCGTCAATTAATATTCCAACACTTAAAACCATCATCTCCTTATAAAATGATTTCAATCTATATCCATTTACATTAAAAATCTTCCAGGTATCTAAACTTTTTATTTCCACTATACTATGAGGAAATATGTTGGTGAGAACAAAAGGACTAAGGTATCTAGAACGTAACTTACCTAACATATAATAACACTTTCTTTACACCTCAATTTGCTTCCTCACTATCATATTATCATAGAACAATTTGGTTTTCACTTTGTAGATTCTCGAATTCTCGTAAGCATCCAACTTTAGTTACTCTACCTCTTACAATTACATTTCCCTTGCCTTTCTAGTCTTTTCCAAACCTATTTTACAACATTGCACACATAATAAACTTTGTGTTCAATCTACACTAGTAAATGACAAGCTTTTCCAAAAACTAATAGATAAGGAGACATTCCCTTTGGAGTTTTGCAGGCTATATTGTGTGCCCAAAAAGCATTATCTAGATATAAACTCCAATCCTTTTAACCCTAATTTACTATCCTTTCCAAAATAGATTTCATTTCTCTATTTGAAACTTCTATTTGTCCATTCGCTTATGGATGGTATACGATGACTACTTAATGATTTACTCCATACTTTTTAAACAAAGTTACCACTACTCTATTGAAAAAATGGCTTCCCTGATCACCAATAATGGATCATGGAACTCTAAATGTATTGAAAATGTAAGACTTTATAAAACCTAAAACAGCTGCAAAATTATCAATCTTTAAGGCTTTTGCTATAACCCCCTAAAAAACATAATCAACAACCAAAAGTATATAAGAAATCAATGCCTCATACATCAAATACCTCAATTATAAGAATTGGTGTTTGAGGCATTTCATTTCTATAAGATAACATACTTGTATTTTGGCATCTATCACAACTGTTGCAAAACATATAAGCATCTCTAAACAAAGTCTCTCAATAAAACCATTATCCAAAACTTTTCTAGCTGTTCATTTGGGACCAAAGTGACCACCATATGTATAATTGTAATAAAAAGCTAAGAAAAAATGATGTTTATCCTCTAGCACACAACCGCTAATAATTTGATCAGAGTAAAACTTCCACATGTTTGGTTCATCCCAAACATAATATTTTCCTCATTCCTTTTCTTTTCATTCTTAAACCTACTGATGTAATTAGGTAAAGTTATAGTAACTAAATAATTAACAAGGTTTGTTACCATGGAACTATACCTTTCATTTAGAATAATTGCTCATCATAAAAAGTTTTTAAAATAGGTAAAATATCTTCATCTCTTACCAGAAAACTCAAATGGTTTGCTACTAAATTATTTGTGCCTTTCTGATCCCTCATTGTTAAATCAAACTCTTTAAGTTGCAAAATCCACCATACCAACCTCAGTTTAGACTCTTTCTTTACGAAAATGTATTTTAATCCTGTATGGTCAAAATACACAATAACTTTAGATATAAACAAATAAGTTCTAAATTTATCTAAAGTAAAAACAATTGCTAAAAGCTCCTTCTCAGTTATAGAATAATTTCACTGTACAACATCCAATGTTTTAGAAGCATGATAGATGACATGACTTTGTTTCCCAATCTTTTAGCTTAAAACAGTTCCCACCACATAATGACTAACATCATACATAATCTCAAATGATATATCCCAATTGGGTAGTTGGATAATAAGCGCACTTGTCAATAATGCCTTAAGTTTTCAAAAGCTTCTTGACACTCCTTTCTAAATTCAATTGGGACATCTTTTTGCAACAACTTTAATAATGGTATTGTAATCTTAGAGAAAAGATTGAACTTCTTTACCATTTTTGGTAAGGTAAATTCACAATTAACTCCACTTTTTCTTTATGAACTTTTTTGTCGCTTTACGAAATCATGTGTCCCAAAATGATGCCTTGATCAAACATAAATGAAAATTTTCATAATTCAACACCAAATTTGTTTCAATGCATCTTTTAAGAGCTTTAGATAAATGATTTAACCAGCAATCATCAAATGAATCTCCATAAAAATAGTCTTTCTTAATTTTAAAGAGCAATTGCTATTTAGTACTAACCTAAAAACATAAAAAACAAAACAAAATACTTCATTTACTCGCAAGTCTTTCTAACATTTGATCTATAAAGGGTAATGAGAAATGGTCTTTTTTTAATGGATAAGTTAAGCTTCCTAAAGTCTATGCATATTCACCACCTATTCTGTGCCTTCAACAGTACCAACTCACCATTCTGGTTTTGTACAATTGTCATCCTAGTTTTTTTTACACAACATGCAGTGGGATCACCTATGCACTATCCAAGATTTGATAGATTATACCTGCATCTAAAAGTTTTCGAATTTCTTTCATTACCATACCTTTCATTGTTGGATTGAGTCTTCTTTAAAGTTCCCTTATTGGCTTAGCATTCTCTTCTAAAACAATCCTATGCATGAAAATTATTGGGCTAATGCCTTTTATGCTTGCTAAAGTCTAACCAATTGCAGTTTTGTAGTTCTTAAGTAGTGCTACTTTTCCTCTTTCCCTATAGTCAACCTTTTTTAGATGATCGTATTTAATGATTGTCCTTCATCCAAATAGACATACTTTAAGTAATTAGATAAGGACATCAATTTTATCTTCCAAGCCTATAAAATAGAAGGTAACATTTTCTTGAGAGTTATAGTAATTTCATCGTTTAAAGTGTTCGAATATATTAGCATCACTGATAATGATTCGACAGCTTCACAAGTTTCATCAACTTGCTGGTTCACTTCTAGCTTAACATTAAACTCTGACTAATCATCAACACTTTCTTTTTTTAAAAATATCCTACATAATTAAATATATAATATCCATATGATAAATGGATTGAAAATCATTAAGGTTCTTCATTACCTAAAAATTATTAAACTTCACTATCTCTTTGTCAAACTCAACAAAAAGTATACCCTTATCTATATCAATTTTCATCTTGACTGTCTTCATAAGCGACCTTCCTAACAAAATTAAAATTGAATGTTTTATATTTTCTTCATATATATTCAAAATATAAAAGTCCATTAGAAATACTAAACTATTAACTTGGACTAAAACATGCTCTATAACACTAATAGGACGCACATAAGAACGATCAGTTAACTAAATAATCACATCAGTTTTTTGTAAATAATTGAGATTTAAAGCTCGATAAATTGAGTAGGGCATGAAATTAATAGATGAACCTAATTATGGCACGCTCAATTTTCTTAATCCCAATGGCACAAGCAAGTGTAAACATACTTGGATCTTTGCATTTTTCCAATAATTTCCTACTTATCACAGCCGAGACATTCTTACCTAAAATAATTCTCTCTTTACCCTTTAACTTTCTTTTATTTGTGTAAAGTTCTTTTAATAACTTACATATTTTGGAATTAGTTTGAAGGCTTTTAGAAGTGGTATATTAATTTCTACACTTCTGAAGATTTCTATGATTTCTCTTTCATATTTCTCTTCTTTTGTTTTATCCAACTTACAAGGAAAACGAGGTACACATGCATTAGTTGATTGGTGAAAATAAATCATCTCTTTTACCTTTGTTAATTCTTAAATTGGAGGTTCATCTTTCTTTTCTCCTTTTTCATGCTTTTCTACCTCCATTGGTGAGGAATATCTAGATTGAATTTCCTTATCACTTGTTAATGTAATTGTACTCACATTTTCATTAGGATTCACCACCATTTGTGAAGGTAATTTCTCAATACTTGTGCTTCTAATTTACCAACCAAGGTGGCTAATTGAGTGATCTAATTTCCTAAGTTATAAAGGCTTGCTCTTATTTCCTGATGAAATTATTAAGTATTAGTAGTAAATACCTTAACAATTTCATCTAAAGACATACCTAAATTTGATGATTAGGATTAAGCATATATAGGTGTTTGAGGTTATCTATTGAAATTTTAAGGTTGATATCTCTATTTCCCTCCTTCAATTCCATAACTAAAGTTTGGATTATTCCTCTATCTTTGATTATAATGATTGGAATAAGGGTCATATTTTTATTGAGGTTAACCAAGAAATCCCCCTATTGAATTAGCTTTTTAAAGGGAGTCATTTTGCAATGTAGGGCACATATTTATAGGAAGTCTAAAGAATGAGCAAATTTCACACACTTGTGCCAATTGTAATTTACATATAATCATTTGATAAACTAGAGCAGTTAAATCAAAAATTTTGTACTCAAGGTTTATATTGCTTACCTTATTTATATGCTTAACAATTCCATCCATCCTTGTCCCAAATTATTGAAAAAACATTTCCATATTTGATATTAATTATCTAGCTACTTAAGGTGTTTTTATTACCAAAGCTCCTTCACTAGCTACATTTACCATACTCTTATCCATTGGTAATGGCCCTTCATAAAAATACTGAATCAAAAGTTGGTCAATAATCTGATGGGTGGGTAGTTAGCACATAACTCCTTAAACCTCTCCTAATATTCATACAACGTTTCTTCTATGAATTGTCTTATCCCACATATCTCCTTTCTGATATTAGATGCTTGTAAAATAAAAAAGGAACTTCTCCAGGAACAACCTTCTTATTCCACATTGTCACAGTGCCAAAGGTAACATAATATAGTCAATCCTTTTCTTTATCTTTCAATGAGAATGGGAAAGATCTGAAAATAATTTATTCTTCGGTCACTCCTTATAGCTTCACTCTAGCGTAAAAAAAATGAGATTCTTTGGAATGTTTATGTGGATCTTCATCTACAAGACCATATAAAAATAAGAAGTAAGTGAATCAAATTATAAATCTACCTCAACATTTCGAAACGTATACATAAGGGTTATTGATTCAAATTTGGTTCCACTAACTCCCTTAACATTCTAGTGTTAGGATTGACATCTTTTCTTTAACTTTTTGGAAATTAGAATCTTTACCAATTGTTATATCTATCTCAACTTTCACTTCTGGAGGTAAATGACTGCTTCTTTGCTTGGTCTCTTTGCTTAAACAAGGTGCTCTTTTCTCAATTTTTAGGTTATATTACAATTTACTTGTCTGAGAAGAATGAGTCATACAAGACAAGAGATTAAAAGTAAAATGTAAAATAACACTAAGAAACTAGGAAACTAAAATAGTTCTCCAACAACAACATCAAAATTTTAGTTAAGTTGTCGAAGCCCTCAAAATTAATTATAATTTTTTAAACTCTTACTAGAAGTAAGTTTCCTAATTGAATTCAAACTCTTGAGGTAAATCTAGCATTAGGGGTTATCTCTCCTTATCCACTGCAATATTCTGTCCATCTTTCCCAAAATTCATGATTTCACAAAAAATGCTCTAATTTGATGCAATTTTCACTTATCACATCTTAAAATAAAACAAATATTAGATTTTATATTTAAGCATCAAAATATAGTAAAAAAAGATGTAATTCCATGCTTATTTTTATCTTTATTTTTATTCTTTACCTCTTTATCTTTATCTTTATCTTTTATTTTTTATTATTTTTATGTTTATTTTTATTTCTTTATCTTTTATTTTGATTTTTAATTTCTTTATTCTTATTTTATTTTTATTTTTACGCCATTAATTTTTATGTTTTTAGCTTTTGTTTTCTTTAAACAGTTCTCAAAAACTTTTTTCTTTCCTCCTTTTCCTGCGAGTCTATCAGAAACAACGCCTCTACTAGTTAGGGGAAAGACTGCATACTTCTGGGTAGTTATTGTTGTTGTTTGTAGCAAAATTTTTAAAATCGCAAATAACCAAAAAAGAAAAAATAGCCAAAAACTAGAAAGGAATATGTAGGAAATTTAACGAAAAACACCAAAAATAAGAAATTATATAGACATCTAAAAACAGGATTTGGAAAGGCCCAAATCTTTATACAAATTACATTCTTGGAAATCAGGAGGAGAGAGAGAAAATACAAGATCGTAAAAGGAATTAAGTGGAGGAAGGTTATCGCGACCTAAGGGAGTAGTAACTACAACATCATCTATATAATCATCCATCCCTAATAACTCACTATGATCTTTAGTTTCTGTTGGCTCAGGTTTTGCAAAGGCTGCAAAAATATCGATGATTACAAAAGACATACCAAGTGGCTTGATCAAATAATAGTAATTCCAATTCTCAAAGGTTCTAGAAGAGTATCATATTTGAAAGTAGTAAAAAATATCATATTTGAAATCCTCACCCTTATAACATCACTTTTGGTAATTTAGAGCTTTCTTCATGTCAATAAATTATTATTTTAATCACATGTGCATGTTGTAGTTATATTTAGTACTAGTAAGTATAGGTCGATCTCACAAGGATTATCAATTAACTACCTACTATCCACAAGCTAACAAGTTAGATAAACTGTTATAAACGATTAGATAAAGAAAATAAAATAAATAAATAATGTAGATACTAATACAAATTAATGTTCAAGATTATATCAATGAGTGAATTAGGGTGCTTGGTTAGTTGGTATAGGAAGAAAGAAATGGGTAAGGAATGAAAAAAGATGGTTGGTAATGTATTATGATTGGATGAACATTGTTTTTATATCCCTTTTTGGGGCAACACTCCATACCCCCAATATAGTGAGGAATGGAAAGGGATATGGCTTCCATTCCTCACTATATTCATTATAATTCTTATTACTATTCCCTCAAGTGAACTAAGCAAACCTTAACTAGATCTAAGCCAAGTTTCCCCAAGACTTTACTATTTTCTATTTCATTCTTGATTTAATGAATTATTTTCATTCTTAGACTAGTAACAATAATTTTAATTATATTATATCTCTAGATATTGAATTTCTATTCTAAGGTTAATCAGTTGAAATACATTTTGAATGCAGAAAACCTAAGAATGATTTAATTTGCTCTATGAACTCTCTTGATAGGTTTTACCCTAACCTAGGAAGATCATATGGCTTTCTCCCAATTTGCTCACAATTAACCCTCTCTATCCACACTAGGACCTAAACATACATATCATCTCTTAAATCTCGATATATGAATCAAATAATGAATTATTCACTTGTATTCCTTCAATTCAATCAATATAAAATCATGAATAAATCACAACCAAACTAGAATTTCATTAAACTAATTAATGAATCAAAGTATATCATATCCTAGGTTCTTCCACCTAAATCTATATCCCTATCAATTTATATTCAAATAAAAATATCAACATAAAAATAGCATAGAAAAACAAGATAAAGAAGTCATATTCTTGAACCTTGAAATCTCCAAAAAATTGTTCAAATCTTCCTCTATCTCCAAAAAATGATGACCTATTAATTAAGAATAATGCAAAAAAATTTCTAAGTAACTTTATGATGTTTATTGGCTAAAGAACTCACTCTTTTTTCCCTCCTTTTTTCTTTAAATCCTAAAATCCTAACTTTAATAAGCTGTACAACCCCCCAAAATGGTTTCATGTAGCTGATTATATTCTCTATAAATTTCTCCAAAACAACAATGCTAACACAATTACCTACATGGGAGCATATAAGGTACCACGTTCTTCTTCTAAAGGGTGTATAAGGTGCACTAAAGAAACAAAAGCAACCACATTTTAATATGGGCCTTAACACAAGTCTGTGTATGTTGTCGTATTCTATAGTACTTCTATAAATATTTCAAAATTGTTCCGATTTGATCTAATTATTCTCCAATCTTGCTTTTTCCCATATATGTTCAAAAAAAAGACTTGAAATCACAATATTTCTCAAATTATCAAATCCTTCAAAATCATCCAAAATAAAAATAATATACTATAAAAGTAATTCTAAAAATTATGTATATCGAGCATACATCAAACTTCCCCACACATAAGCAATTATTTGTCCTTAATTAAACCAATCCTTATTCAATCTCAAATAGAAAACAATTTTAGAAAATGTTAAACCAATCAAACATGCTAATGAAAATTCTTCACTACTCATTAAATCATAAGGGATCATCAAAATTTTATGCAACCAACCACTTGCATCAATTCTCAAGTTGATTTAATTCACTTTATGACTCTTTAAACTTTAACTCGAATCGCAAAACTTAATTCCATGCATAAAATAAATATTTATAAGATATGTGCTTCAACTTCAAACATATTCACACCTTTTTTATCTAAGACATAAAATTAAACAAGAGAATTGGCTATTTCTTTATTGTTGTTTAATTCATCTGGCAAGTAAATTGATTTTCTTTGCTCCATTTCCCTTTTGATTGCTTATTTAGAAAACCTTTATTTCTAGGTTAGTTTTTTTTCCTCATAATATTAATTTCAATTATTGCCACCATTTGTAAATTGTGTTATGTGATTGTATAGATTGTTTGGATTATGGGTTCAATTTGATTTGAGTTTTTACCATCTTTTATTTTTCTTTTTTTATGTTATCATTCTTCTCTTCTTCTTTTTTTCTTTGTTTCTCTTTATTTGATATTTCTTTCCACCTAAACAAAATAGTACTAACTGGTGAAATTTGCAACAACACTATTGTTGCAGCTACAATAGACTACTAGATAGTTGCAACATGATGCAGTATCAGCATAGCTTGCAATCACAATTTCAAAACATAATCAAGATTTTAAAACAAACTGTTTCAACTAGGTGTTAAAAAACTCAAATGAATATTGAATTGAGATAATATTTTTAGAAAACAATAAAGCGAAATATTTTCCTCAAGTTGTTCAACATCTTATTCTTCTCTCTCGAATGCCATAATTACCAAATAAAAGATTTGCAAATTGCTTTATCCTAAGATCTAATCACCCTAGTTTTAGCTTAAATTTTTAGCATACATAAGCATTTTTTAAAACTCAAACTTAAATCAAAATGTGCTACTAAATGTAGATGTGTTCAAAACCTAAAGAATCTCTTTTCAAGACCTTTTATATCTATAGATTTTGTCAAAGGAGCTCCTAAATCAAGCTTGTTTTAATCCATTATTGTTTGTCTAGTTTATAATATTGGACGAGTTATTGCATCAAAATAAGAAGATGAATAAACATTTATTGTCTAGTTTCTTAGGAAGAAGAAGATGACCTTGGCGCAATAGTTCTACAATAGTGTGTGAACTTTTAAACTAAGAGAGCAAGATGGAGCTTTGACAAGATTGAACATAATGTTCCTCATTATATAAAATCAAAGAAAAGAAATTGCTACATTTGAAACTACATTAAAATTGCTTCTATTTATATTATTATGGATTAAGATTTATGGACTAAGAAAGATGTCATCCTAGATATATGGCACCTGTTTTCCATATAAGGATTTCTATCACTCAGGTAGTATGATGTTAACTTGTCTTGTTGTGACATGTATAATATGCTTAGCAAACCCATGAAAAGCTATAACGAATTTATACCATTCATTATCCTTCACACATAATTAAAAAAACACAAATATTAGTTCCAGATAAAAACTCCAATGGCAGTAGTACTAGTTCATATGGTAAATAGTAGTATCCACCATCGGTTCTGCCCTAAACATAGGTTTGAATAATGTACCATACCAATCGTACTAGCTAAAAACTGGTACCAAACAAAAGAGTACCATATTGAACTTTGGTACCGATTGTTACTGGCTCTTTTGGTTAGTAACAGTTAATGTCAACTGGTAACTAAAATATTGGACAAATACTTATCAGAATTTTAAGTTAAAGAAATTTTAAGTCTAAATTGAAAACAATTAAAAAGTTTCTCGTATGTAAAATAATAATTACCTATAAATAAAAAATATGATAAAATTGTTTATAATTTATTTAATAAATAGTAAAGATACAAATAAGAATGTTTTTTATGTAACTAGACTTATACAAAGTGATTATGGATTATATTAATAAATATATTAGTTTAACATAATGTACAGAGAGTTAATAAATATTTTAAAATTTATATGTTTCATATTTACGATCTATATACTTTTTAGTGTATACATATCAAAAATTATTATAACTTTTGAAATATGTAAAGATAACATTTGAAATTAAATTCACTTATCATAAATACATATTTTTACTTTGTATTATTGTTAATTTTATATTTATATAAGAGTTAAAGGATTTTTTATCTTAATTTATGAGAAATATGTGAACAAGAATACCAATCTTGGATTCTTTCACCTGGTTTGTGCCTTCATATGCGATGGCTAATGTGTCCACATTTCCTTTGTAGATTCGCATCCATGAACCTTATCATATTTAATTCTGCTTAACTCACAACTTAAAAAGAACTTGGCCTTTGAATTTAATTGAACACGATCTTTCTAATCAATTGACCATTCATCATGAGAAATGATTTTCCCTTCGTAGTCTGTTGGAATATATGGACCACTTTTAATGATATCCCAAAGATCAATGTGTGTAGATTCTATGAAGAGCCGCATTCTGTCCTTCCAATAATGATAATCTTCACCATTGAATGCAGGAGGTCTTGTGACTGA
>JAOQMS010000008.1:33154751-33172605 GCA_027563885.1 Erythroxylum longipes | reverse complement strand
TTTAATTGGAGAATTAAAGATAAATTAAAAGAAGTTTTAATTTATCTAATTCTAATTGTGAATTAGAATTATAATTTTCACAATTAGAATTATAATTTATAATCATTGTAAATTTATTAGGAACCTAACGGGTCACACAATATTAAAGAGCAATTTGTGAAAGAAAAATCAATTTAATTAAGTTGCACTTAATTATAAAGTTTGAGAAACTTTGGGGATCAAATATGAGATATTTGATTTTATTAAAATTAAATTAATCATAATTAGAACTTGATTTTAATTATAATTAAAGAAATTTAATTTTAATAAAAGACTCTTATGATTTTTCTATTTAAATGGGAAGAGCTTTTGGAATCTAGCACTTTTGTCTTCTTCCTCTCAAAGTAGTTTGATAATTGCTCTGTGGATACCATTAAAAACTGGATACTTGAATAGCTCGTGATTGATCAATCATAAAAAGTTCCAAAGATTTTTTCAATAAGAATGTTGAAAGCGAACAAAGAACAATTTCTAAATCGTTTTATGTTTTATTCAATTATTAGGATCTACTCGGAATTTGTAAAAATTTTGTTTTCTGTTGTACCCATAATTTGATCACGGTTGAATTTCAACACTTAGCTCGTTGAAAGAGATGAAGTGCAACAAGGAAATTGAGGCAAGAAAAAAGAGGAAGACTGAGTATGCTAGAACACGATGGAAATAAGCAGAGCAACCATCCTGGAGCAAAAACAGTAATCAAAGTTTAGTGATAAATAGGCGGCTGAAATTTGTTTCTTTAAATTATAAAAAAATCATACAGTCCTTATTATTTATTGTTGGACCACCACTGTCGTCAATTCAAGATTCTTTGTCGTAAGCAGGTGGCTAACATTTAGTGATGTGTTGACATCATCATCAGCAAGTGTTCTCTTGTCACCGGGTGAAATCTTTGCCTTTGATGGTCATAAGGAAACCCACACAAAACATAACTCAAATACAATTTTTATAAATACAATGTTTAAAATGAAAGTTATCACAGCAGAAAATTAGGTGTTTTCTATACTTTTTTTATTTCTTAATTTCGATACTATTTTCATAAATATCATATTCTTACAAAATTCTGGAGATTTTCGTAAATATGATTTTTAATCTCTTAATGAGAAGTAAATAATAATAATCGACGACAATTTATTGTCAATATCATGACTTTCACGTCTGAAATAGACGATAGTATTGTCGTACTTGAGCTTTATTAAACAAAAATATGCATTTTGTGAATTATGTAAGTGAAGATATTCTGTGATCTGAAAATATATCGATTTAATGTGACCACATGTCAAGCTCCTTCATTGAAAGATTCAACACGAAGCCATTTTCACTGTCAAGTGAGACGGGACTAGGAGGATGTTTCTTATCGTGAACCAAAAAACATGGAGGGCCGTATAATTTGTATGGACATTAGATAACTTCTAGTTGTACCTAAAAATTGAAGTTTTTATTTTAAAAAAAAAAGTCAAGCCAAATTGCTCAAGATGCAAGTCCCAAACTGGTCTGTGTCTCTAATACATTGACACAAACGCTTCAAATTCCGACAAAACCGAAACTGCATTAGGGCATATGACATTTGTAGAAGAGGCAGCATGAGTAAGTCCACTTTTCAACAAAAAGCATACAAATTATAAATAATATAAAAAAAACAGGGTACTGATGGCAAACTCTTACCAAGTGGCCTACTGCTTTTCACGAGTAAAAGGCCAGAGGATCATGTCCCCCTTACTTATATAATAAGAAACGACGTGGTCAAACTGACTTCAACGGCCAATCAAGCCACGAGAAAATTCATCCAACGGCCCACATTTTTGCCACAGTTTCCCAGGAAAGGTGAAGAGAAAAAGTGGTATTCGTCAATATTATCATTTCTCGCCACCTTAGTGCAATTCCCTAGCAGAAGAATTGGCTAACACGCTTGAAACGGTACCGTAAACCTGACCGAGCTGCTATTTTCTCACACTTTTTTACCGTTTCTTTCCCGATAATCAACCAGAAAAAGCGAATCTTTTCCCTTAATTCATTAGAGGGAAGTTCACAGCTATGGTTACTAGTGATGACTTCTTCATTTACTTTCCTGGGTCGGGCGTTAAATTGGCTTCTCAACTTAACAATAGGAGAAATGATAGTTCAGAGTTAAGTCTATTGGTTTTCTCAGGTCTTTTACTTCTTACTTGCTTGCTGACATTGGTGTGTGCTGGTTTTGATTAAAGAGAGAGTTAATCATGGAAGAGGTTTATTTTAATAGTTCAATAAAATAAACTTTTATTTAAGCCAAATTTCAATAATAAAAAATTATTTGGTAAAATTAAAAATTCAATTTTGAAAAATATTACTGGGATGGAGAAAGAAAACTTGCCACTAAAGTAAAAGCCCCAGCTGGCTGTTTAGGTCTCTTGTCTTCTCTTCGGAAACGTCCAGACATGGAGACTTTGACGTTATAAACCTTTGAAAACAAAACGCTTTTTCTGAAGCCAAGCAACACAAGCCAGTTGGTCATAACATCAGACAGCCACTCAAGCTTTAGCTCACCGCCCAATCCTCACCAGTCACCGTACCATAAATAAATACCCTGACAGTGAAAACATACCCGCCTCCCGCCTCCTCTCCTTCAAACTTTTGTAACTATTTAAAAAAAAATTTTAAAAAATTTTGTATCAATATCTGCTCCCTTTTAAATGTTTCTTTTCCTCTACGTTGGTGTTTGATAAATTAAAAACAATTATGACAAAATTTTATATTAGAAACATATCGTTAGTCTTCTGATTTGAAATCATTGATTTTTTGTTAACAAATAACACCGCCACAAGTTTTGAACATTTTGAATGAAAACTAATGACTACCTGTTATTTATAAATTTTTACATGCCACAAGATTATGTTAAAAAAATTAATTTCTCAACGTTCATACTTTTGGTATGATTTCAAACTTAATACAATGTACAGTTGAATTCATCCACGTAATATGTAAATTTCATAATTCTGCTTTATTAAAAGTATCTGAATGTTTGTGCACATGCAACGTACACATGCAGTTCTAACTTTCATCACTCGAACTTAAAAAGTCATCAAGTCAATTAAGCAAGCGAGGATCTAAGAAGTGGACGTTTGACTGAAAAAGAGAGATACGTTTAACCTTTCATTGTTGTTTTCTTCTTACTTTTATTCTTTGGCAAAGCCAAGTTTGTTTTTTCATTCAAATTCAATTTCTTAAGCGGCCTTTAAGGATAGATTGGTGAACTACTCCCACCTTTTTATATTTGGACTGAATAGTCAAAAATCCTTGAAACTACCCTATGTGGTTCAGGCTGTGGCTCCTTGAAGAAGAGAAGCATGGGGGCATTGGTTTTGTTTGGATTTAAAATTTGAATCTGAGATATTAAAATGTTAAAATCCGTGATTATTATACTACACATAAACGGAAAGATTCTAACGTAATTTGGAAATTCAAATCAACATACAATCATCTATGTGAATGTATAAACAAAATAAAAGTACCAAAGTACATTCCGGATCCAATATACATATTCGGACATAATAATATTGTAAAAATGATGAGAAAAAAGGAGATAAATAATTGAGAATTTCTCTCTATATTGTATCAGTAAAACATATGAGATTTATGCGTTTGAGGAAAAGTTATTCTACATCAATGGTTCCTGAATACTTGCTAATTACAAGAATTATTCCTATATTATCTCTATGTAATAAAGTCTATATATCATGCTCATAACGGTTCCTAATACAACTATACACAGATTGCATAAATTATCGAATAATTTTATGTATCTGCAGAGGATCTAGAAACAGTTGTTTGTTTCTTACTTTTCCATTACACAAGAGCTTGACCAACGAAGATACAATACCCCGTCACTGATCGCCGAGCAGTCAGGCATCCAACCTAATCTGCATCACAATATCCAGTCAATTTTAATTGTCCATGTGAAGGAAAGAATAACCCTTGGCCTGGTGCTCCTTTATATATCGAATAAGACGATATACAATATCAAAATGGGGCTTTATTGGTTGTTGCATAAACTGACTAAGAGTAGAGACAGCATAACTAATTTATGGCCTTGTTATAGTAAGATAAATTACCTTCCCTACTAGCATTCAATAATGGGTTGGATCCTTAAGGAGTTCTCCATCAGTTGGAGTCAGCTTGAGATTTTTCTCAATTGGGAATTTTGCGAGCTTTGCACCAAGCAAGCCAATTCCTTATAATATGTTTAAGGAATATTTCTGTTGACAAATAGAAATTTCAACCTTAGAACATGCAACTTTAATCATAAGAAAAAAATTCAAAGGACCTAGATCTTTAATCCGAAATTTGTTGTTTAGGAACCTTTTAAGGTCATTGATCATTTCTTCACCATTCCCTGTGATAATCATGTCATCGACATAAAGCAATATAGCAATGAAAGAGCCACCATGTACTTTAGTGAATAAAGAGTGATATGCCTTTGATTTCTTGAAACCAAATTTGCAAATAGAAGACGAAAATTTGTTGACCAACTTCGTGAAACTTGTTTGAGGTCGTATAAGGATTATTAAGTCGACATACAAGTTGCTCCTCCCGTTGACGAAATCCAGGTAGGGGTTGCATGTAAACTTCTTCAAAGAGTTCCCCATGAAGAAAAGCATTTTGATCATCCATTTGATAAAGACTCTAATTTCAAATAATAGCTATGGCCGAAAGACAACGTATAGTAATGAGTTTGGCTATCGAGGCAAAGGTTTCTGTATAGTCGATTCCTTCCCATTGCGTGAAGCCTTTGGCAAAAAGGCGAGCTTATAACGTTCAATCGAGCCATCAAAATTGTATTTAATTTTGAAAACCCATTTGCACCCAATTGCTTTGTGGCCAGGAGGAAGAGAGACCATGGTCCATCTGTTGTTTTCCTCAAGAGACCGAATTTCTATCTACATACCCACTTAACATCTTGACTAACCTGTTTATAGGAGACTGGTTCAACCAAGTGAGAGATACTATTCACAAATGTTCCATGAGCGTGAGAAAAGCTTGAGTAAGAAAGATACTGATGGATGGGATATCTTATACTAGACGTGGAAGAAGAGGTTGTTCCTGGTGTAAGCGATATAGCATGATTGACTTGGTAATCTTGGAGATAAGGTGGGGACCTAGTAGATCTATTTAAGCGACGAAGAGGGAGTTGAGTCTGTTGTAAAGTTTGTGAGGATTCTGTGGTAAGTGAGAAGTCGATAGAGGGTGAAAGATTGTTTGGGTCAGTGAGAGAGGACTAATGGTGTTGTCTACGTTCAGTGTTACGTGGGTTTGAGTTGTTGGAGATTAGGTGGGAGGTGTTGGTTGCTTAGGGAGGAATTGGGTGACTTGAACAAGTGGGATGGGGAAAACTGGGTAATCAATTTGATTTTCTGGGGAAGTGAAGTAAAAAGGAAAAATGTGTTCATGGAAAATGACATCTCGGAAGGTGAAAATTTTCTTTGTATCGAGGTCATATACTCGATATCCCTTTTGACCAAAAGGATAACCAATAAATATGCAATGACGAGCATGCACATCAAATTTATGCATGGGGTTGAGGTTTGTTACATAACATAAACAACCAAAAACTCGAATATGTGAATAAATGGGTGGCTTTCTGTGTAATACTTCATAGGGTGATTTATGAGACAATAAAGGTATAGGTGGGCGATTTATGAGATAACAGGATGTTTGTATGCTCTCTTCCCAAAATTTTAAAGGTAAATTTGCTTGAAATCGAAGTGCACCAGCCACATTTAAAAGGTGACGATTTTTGCATTGCACTCTACTACTCTAGTTTGTTGAGGTGTGCTAGTGCAAGAATGCTGGAAAAAAAATGCCATGATCATTAAAAAAGAATGTATGGATGTGAATTCAGTCCCATTGTCATATTGAAGAGCTTTAATTTCATATTAAAATTGAGTTTTAACCCATGAAAAGATATTTTTTAATAAAAATTGTGTCTCTAATTTAAAACTCACAAGGTGAACCCAAGTAAAACAAAAAAAAATCATCTACAATAGTCAAAAAATATCATGCTCTAATATGAGAATTAACTTTGTAAGGTCCCCAAATATCACAGTGAATTAAATCAAAAGGTGTTACTGAAGAAATGCAACTATGAGAAAATGGTAAATGTGTTTGTTTGGCTAAAGGAAAAATGTCACAAACATGTTAAGGATCAAAAAAGATATCTGGAATTTTCTTCGATAATTCTTGAAGAGGAACAAATGAAGGGTGTCCTCATCACTGATGCCAAAGATTGGAAGTGCAATGGACGCTAAATGTAAGGTGTGGATTTTGACTAGGTGTGAGGTAGTGCAACCTGTTATATTGCTTGCCCAGGCCAATTGTCTTCTTCGTAACCACATCTTATACCACACAAAAATCAGGATAAAATATTACTTACACCTCAATGCTTCAGCAAGTTTGCTAACTGATAATAAATTTACTTTAAACTTTGGAACATTTAGTACCCCATCAAGTACTAAACCTGAAGATAATTTGATAGAGCCTAGGGACTTAATCTTTGCTCTACCATTATAAGGTAAATCCACATAATCACAATGGGTGTTTGATTTTTTGTGTGTGAGTAGAGATTTGGATATATGATCCATCACACCACTATCAATAATCCAATGTAAAGTGGCAAGTGGACCATGTTGAGTAGTATTACAAATGGGTTTGAGTGCACCTGTAATGTTTGCAAAGTGCTGATCATTACCATTTCCTTTGTGAAGTAAGGCCATTATTTGATTATATTCCTCGATGGTGAATGTCTTCCCTTCTCTAGTTAGACTTTTGGATGATTCGACGATGATGGTTTGAGTATTGTGGGTAGCAGCCTTCTTTCCTTTTAGCTTCACATTCTTTCCATGTAATTTATGACCCACTGGGAATCCATGTAAGTAGAAACAACGATAAATAAAGTGACCATCTCGGTCACAATGGCTACACTTAAGTGGCTTTCATGAAGTCCAATTTTCTTGCAGCTTGGAAGATTGATTTATTTGAGCTACTTGTGTCATTTGTTGAGAATGAGAGAATTGCATCACATGGTAGCCTTGATTTGGTTCACGCTACATTTGCTTATCTTTCTTGTTGGAGTATAAGAGCATGTGTCTTGAGAGTATCTAGCAGAGGACTCATCATCAGAATTGATCCACATACAGTTGCATATGACTCATTTAAGCCCATAAGGAGTTACATAATCCTTTCCTTCTCTTCTCGTTCAGTAAGGCCTTTCAAGCCTCCACAGGTGCAATTCAGAGGCTCGTGATATGAAGATAATTCATCCCAAAGAGCCTTCATCTTAGTATAGTAAACAAAGATTGATTGTTGTCCCTGTTGATGTTCAACAATTTCCTGTCGAATCAAAAAGATTCTTAAATCATTTCCTTGTGAAGATCGCTCTTTAAGGTCTTCCCAAACTTCTGCTGCTGTTGCAGCATAGATAACGCTTCATGATAAATTAGGATGAATTGCATTTAGGATCCATGACAACAACATATCATTGCACCATTTTCACATATGGAATTTTGGATTTGTGGATGATGGAGCCTTAATGGATCCATCAATCAATCCAATTTTGTTCTTTGCACTAAGACTGATGCACATAACACTACTCCGTTGCCCATAATTGTACCCTTTAAGAGGTTTGGTGACTAGAACAATTCTAGGATGATCATAGGGTTGCAAAGATAGTGGATCCGCAATATCATTTGTTATCTTTATGGTTGTTCCACTCATGATATTGTGTTTGTTGCAGAAGGTGTTTTGATTTCAGTGTCACCAAGATTGACTCTTTGATACCACATAAAAATGATGAGAAAAGAGGAGAAAAATAATGGGGAATTTCTCTGTATATTGTATCAATAAAAACATATGAGGAAAAGCTATTTTACGTGAATGGTTCTTGAATACTTGCTAATTACAAGAATTATTCCTATGTTATCTCTATGTAATAAAGTCATATATCATGCTTATAGCGGTTCTTAATACAGCTATACACAGATTGGATAAAATATGGAATAATTTTCTTTCCTTTAATAAATATACTATGCTATGTCCTTTCCTATTTTTGTTAAGTTACCACGTTTTTTTTAAGAAAATACCTATAGATATGCTTGAGCCGATAGTTTACTTTTTTCCAATACATTTACGTAATCTAATATCAGTATTATCAAATATCTTATATTTGATATTAAAATTTCTTAAATTTTTCAATAAAATCTAATTTGATTAAATTAATTTTCTCTTTTTATTCATTCTTTACCTGTTATTTATTCGATTCTTCAATATTTTAGCAATAAATATTAAATTATAATCTTACATCGTATTTAAAATAGATTAAATTAAATTTTTTAATTTTATTTTCTACTTAAACAATTAATATATCAAGATTGACAGTTAGTAACGGATCATAACCATCCAATTATTAGGATATTAAAATAGTTTTAACTAACCTTTCAATGTATAATTTTTTTGTAAAACATAATAATATAGAATATAGAATTAATGTCTATTTTATATGAGTCCAATCATATTAGTACTCTAGAATTAGTAACTAATTCTTTTAATGTCATTGGAAAATATTTTAAATTGTCACTCCACTTTAACTAATAACTTTTTAAATTAATAATAATCAAGAACAATAAAATATTCTCCTTAATTATTTTATGATGAATAATTTTATATTGATCATTTAATTACTTCGATATTGTTCATACCATATGCAATAATTAGGTACCTTATAAGTAATATCAAAATATAATAATTCTTTTATAAAATACCTTTGAGATCTAAAGTCAAAAGATTACTTACACAATTATAATAATGAGAATTTTCATAGATACATAAATGATATTTTAAATGAAATTTTATTTATATACTAACATCTTCATGTTTTAGTTTGTGAGATAAAGAAAATTTATAATGTTTGGTAGTTTGGCGTTCTATTAATGTCTTATAGATTAATTATAATCTCACCTTAATATCATTTATAAAATATATTATCCAAAATACATTATCTTATGCATTAGTTATTTAAACAAGTATAGGTAAGATAAGGAATATCTTAACTAATTATATCACTAATTTACAATCAATTAATTAGTTGTAAGATATAAATAAAATATGGGGTATATTTAATAAACGATAGAATAGCATGCATGAATAAGTGTGAAGAAATTTCTAAACAAGGCAAAAGATAGTTACAACCGGTTTCCAATTATATTAAATATAACTTGGTAAGTACAAAAGTGTAATTTTAGACGGAAATACAACCGTCTTCCAATTAACATATTTCTATTTATGTGTTATATATTAATACTCGTACGAGAAGAGTCGGGAGAATGAACATGTTATACAAACAAGTCTTCAACAATTGACAAACACCTTTGGGCATCACAAAACGCTATCCTTGGTTACCGTCAGCTGTTTTAATTCTTTAATTTTGTTTATAAACTTATGTAAATATTACATAAATATTTGAATAAGATTTAATAAATTTAAACAAAAACTAACAACTTACTAAAAGAAAGCTAGTGATGTGTATAGATGCAAAATCTATATAATACAAAAGGACATGATTTAATTTTATTACAACTTTTTAATGTGGAAAAAATTAATAGGTTATTTATTTTTAGTAAGAAGAAAACGAAAATCACCACCTAAACCAATATTCAGTTTTATTCTTCCCACTTATGCATTGCTTGCAAGAAATCGATCCGTAGAGATAGTTTATTTCTCATTTGCTATTCAATGCTCCATCAATCTTTTTCTTTACAAGTTATTAAGATGTTATCAAGAGTTCTAATTCGAATGATCCATGTTAAGATAAAATTTAAAATTTTGGACTTAAACCAAGGTAAGAGGATTATTTATTTATTTTGAATATTAAAGAAAACAAAAGGCGGGAGGGTACAGGTGGACAGTATAGAAGCATGTCGCTGCCCTTCGTTTCTCTACCACTCACCCCAACACCACATATGAACCGCTGGCCCTAAATTTTTTTTTTTTCCATCTCTCTCCGTCTTTAGGTTTTATATTTCCTTTTTCTTTTTTTTTTGTAATATTTATTAGTTAATCCTATTATAAAAAGCAGCAGCGACGACGAGGAAGACATTGGAATAGGGCAAACTGCAGGGAGGAGGAAAAGAAATTCACGAGAGGTTGTTTTTTCAGATTCAAAAATGACTCTTTAGCCCCTTCCATTCCCTTCTTTTTACGTCTTTCCATTTTAGCTCCTGTTTGTTGAGCTGCTTTTCGCTGGTTGTGTAAGGTACACCCTCACTCCGAGATCTTCCTTTGGTTTCTCTTTGTTTTCTCCTTTGATCTTTTGAGAGGCCGACTGGTCTTTTTCTGTTTGGATGCTTAGTAATGAGAGGATGGTGATGGTACAGTTTTCAAAATGTTCTTTTTCTTTGTTGTATTTTTGGTTTCTACTTGATGTAGAGACAATTTGAGCTGAATCCGGCGGAATGATTGTGTTTAAAGTTAGGTTTCTGAAGGAGATCTGAGGTTTTAAGTTTTCAGTTTTCTTTTTTAGTTTTTTCACGCGTTTCTCGGCAACCAAACGCAGGTGCGCAAGGTTTCTCAGCTCTCTTTCTATCGCACCGAAAAGTGCAAATGACTTTTCAATTGCTTTTTTCTTCTTTGCTTTCTCCGTTCTTTTTAAAAAAGCCTTCTTCGTTGTGAAATATATGCTAATGTGTGCTTAAATGACCAGATCTAGTCGTCTTTCTATTCAAATATTAAGATACGAGTTGGCCTTTTTCTTTATTTCGTAATTGATTTTATTTTCCTTTCTGATACTGCCAATGCGTATATAGCGTAATTTCTCTGGGTAAATTCAAACGCTCTTCTGGTAAAACTCTTCTTTTCTTATCAACTGCCTTCTCCGTAATTTTTCGTGATCAATTAACTTCCTCTTTTCTTTGTCTTTAATTTTGATATCGTTATTGGTTAGAATGGAGATTGTAATTTTAGCTGGGATTTAACTGCAAGATTTCGAACTGAAAGCAAATTACATGGATCTTTGTTATGCTTTGCTGTTTGAAATTCTTTAAACTTGTAGCGCGCTTAACAAAGAAAGCCTAGTAATCATTTGATTGTTTGCTTGTTGTTTTTTCTTTTCTCAATTATGTTTTCAAGTAGCAAAGTAAACATCTTGGCTGTCTTTCACTGTAACCATCTGATATGCTATTCATATCCTTTGCAGAAGTAGGAGGGTTGAAGTGCTTCCCAACTCGACAAGTTGCATGATGGTTGCGACTGCAGCTACTTCCTCGTTCTTTGCTGTTCCTTCTCCATCTTCAGATGCCAAGTCCAATAAGCAAAGCAGTGGATCTGCGAGTTTGGGAGGCGTCAAACAGAAAACCTCTTCTTGGGGTTTACAGGTCAAGGCGAATGCTGCTGCTCCTAAGATAAATGGATCCACGGTAGGCTTGACATCAACTGTGGAAAATGTCAAGACTGAGAATGACAATCCATCACCACCGCCCCCTAGGACTTTTATCAACCAGTTGCCTGACTGGAGTATGCTCCTTGCTGCAATCACAACAATATTCTTGGCTGCAGAGAAACAGTGGATGATGCTTGATTGGAAGCCAAGAAGACCTGACATGCTCATCGACCCTCTTGGTCTGGGCAAAATTGTTCAGGATGGACTCGTGTTCCGTCAGAATTTCTCTATCAGATCTTATGAAATTGGTGCTGATCGGACAGCGTCTATAGAAACGCTCATGAATCACTTGCAGGTACTGAGAGAGGCAAGATCCACGATTTTGTTGTAATTTGATATACCAAATGGGTTATGAATTTGTTCTAACCCCTAGAGTCTTTTTCTCTACTTTGGTGCTGCCAGGAAACAGCTCTCAATCATGTCAAGACTGTTGGACTACTTGGTGATGGGTTTGGTTCAACACCTGAGATGTGTAAAAGGAACCTGATATGGGTTGTTACTCGGATGCAGGTTTTAGTGCATCGCTATCCTACCTGGTCAGTGACAGCTACTTCCCTGTATTCTTCTGAAGTTGTTCTTGTGAGTTGAAGCACTACAGGTTGCTTCTAATTGCCATCTGAGGTTTAGCGGGCATACTTCGCATCCAATGTTTAATTCAATATTTCATCTCAAGTCTTTAGTGCTCACAAATTGATTTAGTTTGGATATTCTTTGGGTAATTGTTACTTCCAAATTTCCTGTTCCCTCTTACTGTTGGAACCACACATACTGCTTTTAATTCCCTGGAAAGTATCATGTTTATTTTGGATTTTCTTGTATAACTTAAGTTACATTTGAGCTATTAAAGTTGCTGGGGTGTGGACAAATAGTTACACCTCTGACAACTTTATGGATATATTCTTTGCAAATGTACTGTTCCATCTGCATTTCTTTTTGTCAACCTTGGATTATAATCAAAGTTAAATATGTTCTTCTGTAGTTATTTAAAAGCAGATTAAATCGTGTTTATGTTCCTGAGTGAGGTTGCTAGTGCAGAGCCACTGTGCACTATCATGGAAGCAATACCAGAATTCTATGGACTGAACTTGTTTTTTTGTTGCAGGGATGATGTTGTTCAAGTTGATACTTGGTCAAGTTCCTCAGGGAGGAATGGTTTGCGACGTGATTGGCTTGTTCGAGACTACAGAACCGGTGAAACTCTTACCAGAGCCTCCAGGTATAATGTTTTGCACGAAAATCCTTGTTCCAGTGTTTTGAAGTGTATCCTTGAGGTGCTGAATACTAGTTGTAATGCTCTCTCTTATTTATTTATTTATTTTGATAATTTGCAGTGTGATGGTGATGATGAATAAAGTGACAAGGAGGCTATCTAAAATTCCTGAAGAAGTTAGAGGAGAAATATGGCCTTTTCTTTTCGATGCTGGTCCGGTTGTTGCTGATGATGGCCGAAAGCTGCCAAAACTTGACGATAACACGGCAGACTATGTTCGTAAAGGTTTAGCAGTAAGTGAACCTAATTAAAAGCTTTGTAGATAACTATCTGGTTATGTGATATATTGATGATGTTTTTGTCCTCCTGGATTTGCAGCCTCGGTGGCATGATTTAGATGTCAACCAGCACGTCAACAATGTGAAGTATATTGGCTGGATCCTTGAGGTACGTGATTTCACCAGAAAAAAAAGTTTCAACTACCTATCCAGAATAGTTGTTTATTAATGCTCCTTTATCTCAATTCATCATTTTTGTGGCAATTTCTTGATGGTAAGAATTTAATTCAAGAGTTAAAAAATGATAAAACTGTAGTAACAAATTCGAGTGCAAGTAAGGCAGTACTTTCTAGTACAAAAAGGTACCACCCTTAGGTAACTAACCCCACTATATATGTTTTCAAAATGTGTCTGATAGCCCGTGGTGTCTCTTGCCTGAACTCTGCAGAATCTCCATTATTTGAGGTATATAGCCCCAAAATCTGCTGCAGAGTTGGATTCCCCCTTGGCGTAGACCAAGCAACAAAAATATTTGTATGTACATGACATACAAACATATTCATGATATCGCCTAATAAGAATGGCCATCAATTATACAACTTATGGGGACTTATAGCGATTGTGTTGGACATATAGAAGATATCTGGAAATCCAGCATGTCAACTTGCACTATTAATCACGTCATAATCAGCAGTTAGTTGCTTGTTCACATGCCCCATTGGGCAGCTCGATAGGATAGGACCATTTTAGTCTTTTTGGGTTCGTTTTTTTAAATATTTTTTTCAGTTTAATAATGTGGCATGTATTTCAGCCACAACCGTACAAGCTGTCAACTTTAATTTAGAATGAAGAAATGAAAAGAAAAAGATCTTCCTTTTGCCACACCACATGGTAGAGAACTAATCATTGTGGTCTGCGTTACGCTGTTTTTTTTTTCCCCAAGTATAAATATTCCTTTGGGTTTGTTGGGTTGTTGCAGAGTGCTCCACCAGCAATCCTGGAGAGTCATGAGCTTTCTGCCATAACACTGGAGTACCGCAGGGAGTGTGATAGAGACTCAGTGCTTCAGTCTCTGACTGCCATTGCGAGCAGTGGAGTCGGTCATTTAGGGAATGCTGGTGAGATTGAATGCCAGCATTTGCTTCGGCTGGAGGATGGAGCAGAGATCGTGAGAGCAAGAACTGAGTGGAGGCCTAAGCAAGGCAACGGCTTTGGTATAATGGGGCAGATTCCCGCTGAAAGCGCCTAGAGGATGAGAACGTGAAGTTATATTTGGCCTAAGTGGGCATTTTATTGCCTTTGTAGAGTCCTCTCCTTGTGTTCGAGTTCTTTGAGTTTCTCTTCTTTTGGGTTTTCATATTTGTATTTGTTATATATATTACTGCTTATTTCTTTGAAACAAACAAGGAAAAAGGAATTTGTAAACCCAATGTAAGTAGCCTCGGTCATTCCAGCATTTACCTCTCATAAGTGCCATCCCACTAGCCTCGAGTAATTGTCTTCATTAACTGGTTTAGTATTCTTCAATATTTTAGGCTGACTTTGTTGAAAAGTGGGGTTGAACGCTGCATGTTATTAGTCTTATGGGTACAAGTTTGTTTTGATGATCTTTGTTATCTCTTTGCCCTCTGTATATGGCGGGAAGTTATCATAATTTTTTTAATGTATTAACTAATTAGTCCAGATTGTACTCCCATGTGGGCACCAATAAAATAATTATGAAAAAGATTTTATCATAAGGGTGTGTAAGCAGTTGTCTCTTAAAAGACTGTTTCTATTCAAATTCAATAAAAAATTTTGTTGGATTGATTTTTTTTTCTTTTTAGTTTTCAAAAATTATAAATTTGTAATTGAATTTGTTTCTGTTCCATTCCATTGTCATAATTTTATTAATTAAATATATGATAGAAATAATTTTACATGATATATTCTTATTTAATAAAATATAATAAAATTTTTTTATTAATATTTATTAATAAATATTTAATGAGAGATTAAGAAATTTTTTTTATTTTAAAAATTTTCAAATTTAATTATTATTAATAATAAAAAGTGTTAATTGTTATGAAACAGTGGACTGATAAATGCATATTTGATTATATTTATACACCCATATTTGATTTTATTTTTGGACGCTTTAAGTACATTTATAGGTTAAAATTGCCTTCATGGATCAAAAGGAGAAAAATTAAGATGATAATGGAATATAAAATGAATTTTTGAAGCAAATTAAAAGATACACGACCATGTCTATGCTTGTGTAAGTCTCACATTGCGTGTAAAATCGCAAATTTTAGAGGTTTTAGAATATACATGGCCTAATACACGCCAATATATCAAACTGTGTATGTACCAGAAACCCCAAAATTTACCATAAAATGAAGTGAGCCGAGGCAAATTAAAAGAGCAGACTTTTAGAGCTGATTCCAGACATAGATAACTTACGGAAGGGACAATATTGATCTAGAAACGTGGAAAATGCAAATAATTTGTCGAGAGATCCAATATATTACAACGTCAAATCTCAAACTTGCAAAAACATTCAATAGAAGAAAAATAGAGATTTAGAATTATGATTTCTTTATATTCTATTCTTTTTTCTTCTTGTTTATCTTTAATTTCATTTTCTATTATATGTAACTAAATACATTTAGTGTCTAAGTGTGATGAACCTTAGTTAGGATAACAATATTTTTTTGATTCTTTTATTTAATGCAAATATGTTGATTGATCTATTGTGATTCAATTATGTGTTTTATATATGTTCTAATAAATCTAGAATCTTAGTACATAATCTGATTTCATAACATAGAGATTGAAAAATCCTGTGTATGAATAAATCTACCACAATTGAAAGGAGTTGATTACAAATCTAAAGAAAGGTTAAACCTAATAACAGAATTCATAAATCGATAATGTAATCCTAGGAACTTTAAGTAGAAAGAATTCAGTTAATCACACTATGAATTAGTTGTTCATAGTCTCGAGAGAGTTATTAATATAAGATATGAATTTTCATGTTCCAATAGTTGATAAAATAATTGCATGATAAAAGTTAATTATTTAATGGTTTTAGGAGGATTCATCACCTAGACACTAATATTTGATATTGAGTTCTCAAAGATTTTTCCTTTGCTTTTTGTTCATTATTGTTTCCTATTTTAATTGTTTAAATTTTGTTTTCCTTATTAAAAATCAACCTTCAATTCGTAGGCAAGATAATAGGAGAAAGGTAATTGCTAATAATCACTGTGATGTAGGCTGAAGAACCCAAAACCCCTTAAACACATACATTGGATAGAACATGAACTAAAAGAAATCCCCAACCCTAATGAACCCCCGATCAATTATATGAATGGAAACACATATAATAAGGTTGATTTGAAAACAAGAATAGAAATTTGCCACAAGTGTTTACCTTGATAAGAATTATATTCTTGATGCAATAGAAGAAGACAAGAAACCCTCCCTTAAAAATTCGTTATTCATCCAATCTAACCTTAAACAATGTTTATTATGATGTATTTATAACCCTTGAAAAGAAAGAAAACCTAACTATGTAAAAGGCCTTTAAACATGGGCCTCCAACAAAAATAATTAAAGCCTAAACTAATATTTCTAAAATACAACCCATTAAACCTAAAAGTTTTAAACAAGCCACAACTAGTGAGCTGTCGAAAGTTATGCTTCTAACGTAAAATAATTAATTAAATAAGAAGGAAAGTCTTCTTGCTCATTCCACCCAACTTGATTAGTTATCTTGTCATTAGCCCTCATTGGCTCTTGAGATTCCTTTTCATCTACAATTCAGCCCATGTAGGATTGTAGTGCTTCTTTGAACTTCGTAGCGCTTAATCTTGTTATTGGTCCTTCCGACATTACTAGCTCATCTTTGGTCTATTTCACTTACAAAGTGCCATAAATGTGCTCACATCATCCCCTACCTCTTTTAAAAGGATTCGTTCTCGAATTTGAATCAAAGTCAAAAGGAGATAAGTCAGAAACATTAAAAGTAACACTATCATTATATGTACCTGGCAAGTCTATCTTGTATGCATTGTCATTCATGCATTCCAATACTTGGAATGGTCCATAACTCCTTGCATGAAATTTTGAATTCCTTTGTGGAAACCTTTATTTTCACATATCACCCAAACCCAATCACAATGGTCCATAACTCCTTGCATGAAATTTTGAATTCCTTTGTTGAAACCTTTATTTTCACATATCACCCAAACCCAATCACCTGGTTCTAAGAAAACTTGCTTTCTACCTCTATTTGCTTTTTGTGCATATATGCGATTCTTTTTCTCAATCTAAGCACGTGTTTTCTCGTGTATTATTTTAACCAAGTCTGTAACACCCCACTCTCGCTGGACCTGAACCCGATATCGACGGTGATATCCGAGTCCGTGTCCCGCGAGGGTGGTGTGCCACATCACCAAACATTCAAACAATCAGAGTCGGTATATTTATTATTATTTTTAAACCACATATCATAAAGACACAGAAAGTTGATAACCAAAACGTTCCATTTTATTTTACAACTATTTGATACAAAACAATGTAGTCAACAGAAACTTTTATTAGCCACTTTGGGCCCATTTCAAATTACAACAGTACAATCATTTTTAGTTTCTCAAAATTATTGCAAACTGTAATGTTCGATTACAAGTAATACAAACTTTTGCGGAAAGATACATTTAGTGAAGAATAAAGAAAGCCAATGCAGACGCGAACTGATCCCGACCTCTATCCTTGTCTTGCATGCAGTAAGTCTACTCCTGTTGCCTAACGGGGTATTCTTCTGAATCCTGAAAAATAATTGCAAATTTTGGGTGAGTTTTGCGAACTCAGTGAGTGACCATC
>JAOQMS010000008.1:33132201-33152206 GCA_027563885.1 Erythroxylum longipes | reverse complement strand
CATCTAAACATGTACAAGATAAATAATGCCTTTAAATAATTTGTCACTAAAATACAACCAAAGCGATTGGCTATAGGGCATAAACCAACAAGTTTAAATTCAAACAAAAACCAAATTGAACATCAATCACACTCAATTCAAACATGCTTATAACTAAAGAACCACACCAATGAATAAATAAAACAATTAGAAAGGAAGTAGAATTCTATAGGTTGCCTTCTATGCAGCGTTTCTTTTACCGTTTGTAGCTTGACTCTACTTTTTACTTAAGGTCATTCAAATGACTGGTATGGTGGTAATGCTGAAGCTTATCTCAGACTCTGTATATGAGCCAATGGTATGGATTCCACCTTCCTTATTGTTTTCCTTCCTACGCCTTCTTCTACGTGATCGTTTTTTCTTGTGTGCTTTCCCAGGGTCTTTGATATCTTCCCATATTACCTGTATTTTTGATTCCTTGATATATGTTAAAGGAAACGGAGGACGATAGCCTTTCTCGTTCACCTTGAAAGCCAATTTCTCCTTTCCAACTCTCAGTGTTAATTCTCCCCCATCCAAATCAATTATCAACTAAGAAGTAGCTAGGAACGTTCGCCTAAGAACCATTGGTGTTTCTACATCTTATCCAATGTCCGGTATGTAGAAATATGTGGGGAAGATAAATTTATCAATTTGTATTTGCACATTCCTGATGATACCCTTTGCCTGATGACTGTTCTGTCGGCTGTTTTCACCAATACCTTAGTAAGCTCTGGCTCTTCTAAACCTAACTTCTGACTAAACGTGTAGCGTATAATTTTGATACCAACTCCCAAATCTACAAATTCCCTAACTATCTCGATCCCATTTATACTGCACGGAATGAAGAAATACCCTAGTTCTTCTTTCTTTTATGCTATATGTGGACTTCCTTCTAATATATGCTTGATGACTTCTTTCTTCACCAGCACCTTTAACATGAGCTTTATCTTAAATTGATTTGTTACATTCGTCATCTTACTTTGCTCAACCTCCTTGGAATTTCTTGCTGCTCTATTTAAAGATGACTTCCGCTAAGAAAAAATCTGATTGGGAAGTCTAAGTTGAAGTTCTCTAATCGGCTCACTTACTGGTCCACTCGGAAGAACTTCCAAAATTGTTTGTCCTTCTCTCTTGACTCCGTCTTTCTCCTCTTGTTCACTTTCCTTTTTCTTTGTCCGAGTGAGGGCCATGATTCTTTCCTTTGGGTTGACCTCAGTATTACTTGGTAGGCTACCTATATTTCTCGAAGATAAAGCCTTAACAAGTTGACCTACCTGATGTTGGATCGAAAAACAAAAGCATGGAAGATTTGGTTAAACAATAGATTTCAAAAAAATTTCAAAATCAAAATGCAGTGGAAATAACATAACCAAATCAACATGTTTCAGCTATACATGATATGATATAAGGAAAAAAAATTACATAAGAACAAGGTGGCAGAAATATACCAACTCCTTGCTACAGGTTTGAATCCTCGCTTATGTATCCTCTCCAAATCCTTGCCATAGCTTTGACTCTTTTGTATCCTTTCCTTTGTCATTGTATCCTCTCCTTGTTGTTGTATCCCCAACCAATCCAATCTACCGCTTGTTCTTCTTAGACAACTTGGTTAACAAGATCCTTTGGTGGGAAAGGAGAAGAAGTATTTTGAGGAGATTTTTCTTAGAAGAAAGAAGCCAAAAATGAGACTCTTCTTATTCAAGTTTCGGCTATGCATGCATGAGAGGAGAGAATGAGTCAAAACAAAATGCAAGAACACCCCTTCCTCTCCTTGTTAATTTCAGTTATCATGAAAGAAAGATGTGATGTGCATCCAATGCATCACTTCATTCTTTAATCAATCATAAAGAAGCCAATAAATGAGACTCTTCTCATTTGTTTAAGATGGCTATATGAAATGACCAATAACCTAAATGAGACCTTCTCATTTTGGTTATGAATGAAAGAAGGAAGAGATAATACATCAATGCACCTATTCCTTTCTTTAATGAAATGAATGCTAAAAGGTTACATTACATGCCATTATTAAAATACAACCATTAAACCAGTTAATGATAAGATCATTACTCCATTTAATGATGATAAAGTTGATAAAAACCATCTTTAATTTTGCAATTCACTGCTAAATGTGCAGCTAAACATTTAGGTATAAAAAAACCGAAATATGCCCTCCTTATTTCTTTAATAACTTTGTTTTAATTTAATTAATCAAATTAATCAAATCAAACCAAAGTCAAGCCCATTTCTAAATGTTCATTTGGGCTTCTAATTAAAGTAAGCCCTACATTCAATCATAGGCTTTAAAATCTCTATTTGTATTTCTTACTTTGCTTGATAACCTTCCTAGAAGCCAAATGGGGAATCTAATTGGACTTATATAATTCAAGCTCTAATAAGCCCATAATTAATTTAATCTCATTAGAATTAATTCCAGCTTATTAACTAAATGTCAGTCCACTAATGACAATTAGTTGAACTCTTGAATTACTAAATATTATGAGAACTCATGTTTCAAATAAGATGTCCAATTGCAAACTCTAATATGAATCATATTATAGCCATCCGTATAATAAAGGGTAAAATTACCGTTTTGCCCTTATGTTGATTTTCCCTTCTAGATCTCTCGTTTAACTCTATATGGTGATTAACACACAAGATCTCATCTTGGTGTTAAGACTTGATGGTTAGCTAGTCCACCAAACTACTAGCGCCAGTTTAATCACCGAACTCTGTAAAAACATCTAAAAGTGATGATATCACTATAAACTCTTTATTTGAGTGAATGTTCCCTGATGCATGTTCCAATTAATAATTCCAACATGTAGATTAATACCCTGTAAAAATCCATTCCAATCATATCAAGATTTATAACGAAACACATATAAGTCCACCACTCATCTAGATTGTGGTTCTTAATAAACGAATGATAAGATGTTTGTTTTAAGATTAAAGTAACGACCTACTTTATTTTTGAAAAAACATACGTGATTTAAGATTTATTTAATAATGCCATTACCGATAGTCAAATACTATCATGATCTGAAACTCATCATTTCCTTGAAGTAAACTTCTTTACTTACACGGAGGTAAATCGTAACACTACAGTCTAAACCATAATCAAGCGACTAACTTGATTATTCGACTGTGAATCAATTAATTTAGATTCTAATAGTATAAACGTTTCCTATACATCTCTATGTATATGTATATTACTTACAAAGGAACCTTGGTACTTTATGACTAGTTATATTATGCTCATACAAATAAAACCAAACTTTTTTGTTTTATTAATAATAAATATTTTCATTACAAAAGTAACTAAAAGAAAATTAAGTTATATGTAAATACACTTGCTTTCCAGGGCACTGTATTTACATAACTCCAACACCTGAACCTCTAAGTTATGAATCAATGAGGCATGATTCTTCACAATTTGGTTGAACTTTGCTTCCGTCCTCTTCTGACTCTCCTCCTAGCTTGCAAACATCCTCTTCTGATTCTCCTCTTGAGCTGCTAGTTTGGACCCTAGCAGTTCCATCATCTTATCTATCTTACTCTCCATCGCTCCAATTTGATTTTGTTGGAATCCTGGTCATCCTTGTGGTCTCACTTGTCCACCTGCATTATTAGTACTCTAAGAAAAATTCAAATGGTTTTTTTATCCCAGATTATAAGTATTAGAGTACGGGTTATTGCCTCACTATGGCTGGCCTATGTAGTTTACCTGTTCGGTACCAACAGCTCATAATAGGAAACACTCTGCTGAGACATGGTTGTTCTGCCTGTACAGCTCACATTAAACTTGCATCGCCTTCACTGTAAAGGAGGATGCTTCTAAAGGAGGATGCTTCTTGAATGTTGTTCAGATGCTTCGTAAAATCCGTGATCTGAACTTGCAAGGTAGTAACATAGTCAATAGGTATCATACCTTTTTGTTCTTTCTACCCCTATTTGCTCCTCTTGCTCGACCATATGCAGTTGTTGCTCACCAACTCCTCCAAAAGATCGTGAGCTACTTTCACCATCTTTCTCATTAATGAACCTCCAGCTGCTACATCAATGGTTCCTCTAATGCTGGGATTCACTCCATTGTAGAACGTCTAAAGTTGGAACTCTCTCGGCATGTTGTGATGGGGATAGCTTCTCTGAATTTCTTTAAATCTCTCCAAAGCTTTGTAGAGAGATTACCCGTCGTTTTGCTGGAAATTTGTAATCTCCTTGATAATCCTCGTCATCTTTGTTAATGGGAAATACTTGGCAAGGAATGCTTGGGCAAGCTGCTCCCAAGTTGTAATCTGGCCTGAATTCAATCAATTGTAAAACGCTTTAGCCCAATCCTTCAATGTGAATGAAAATAGTCTCAACGTCACCACATCGTCAGATATTCCATTGAATCTGAATGTGTTGCAGCTCTCTAAGAAATTTACGATGTGGGTGTTCGGATCCTCGATGGATAGCCCATAGAACTGCACACTATTTTGTAGAATGTTGAGTAGCGTTGGCTTTATCTCAAAATTATTTACTTGGACCACCGGCCACTCCTTGAGGACTAAATCTTGACCTCATAAAATCCATCAGAGTCCTCTCCGGTCCTCCTTGTTCTCCTTTTTCAATCATATTTTGTTGTGCAAATTTAATATGCTTTACCTGTCAATTCTCTTTCATGCCTCTTGATGTCAGGAAATTCATCTTCGCTCACTTCTTTCGTTCTTCATGTGCTCCTTTTGTTCATGCACCTACAATTACATAAGGAAAAGTATCAAAAAATCTTAAATTAAAGTAATCTAAATTAAACAAGATGCTAAGCAATCAATCCTTAGCAACGACACCAAAAACTTGTTGAGTGTAATTTTGTAACATAATCTACTCATTTTACGCTCAGAAACTACAAGTGAATGGGTCGTGACTTGTAGTTAAAAAGAGCAGATATCGATCCCACAGGGATTGATGCCCAGACACCACTTAATTTAGACAAAACTTTGTTTAAGAAACAAAATTGTTTAATGCAGATAATCTGAAAAATTAAAAGACTAACATAAAGCAATAGACAATACCAAAACGTAGAAAATTTGGAATTCAATAATCTAAAGACTAGGGATGACTTTTTTCCCTATTTAGTCTCCCTCCTATTTTATGAATCGAATTGTGTCTTAACTAAGATTTTCGAATGTATTAATTACCCTCTCTCAAGGTGTAACTAATTGTCCCTAATCGAATTAAAGGGAATCAATTGGACAATCTCTCAACCTATCCAGTGACTCTACGGATTCAACTAGTTATTAAACTATCCTATGGGTGGTCAACTGACTTCGCCGAGGTCTCTCTTCTAACTAATCAATTGACATGATGATTGTAAGTCTATAGGTTGCCAACTCCTGGTGTACAATCCTACATAATTAATCTCACCCACTCTCTTGATTTATTACAAGATAACAACTAAAATCACCAATCATCAAAGACAACTTCATTCAATTCAATAAAATAGGAGTTCTAACAAAATAGTTCAAAAGCAATCCCTAAAACTAAATCAGCCTAACATGGTCTCCATAACATCATCAATATTCAAATAAACCATTTTACAAAGAATAGAAGAAGTAAAATTGACAGAAAATTGAATAAAGGGACTCTTTCTCTTCTTTTCCAAAATATGGAAATTTTAGTATTGATGTGCTATTTTCCCTAATCTTGATCATGATCCTTGACTTCAATCCTTCCCCAAGGCTCCAAACATGTGTTCTTCACTCAAGGATGGTGTTTCTACAGAAGGGTTTCATCTAACCTTTTAGATGGAGGCTTAATTATGCTTTAATAGTACAAAAATCCTAAGTTTAATGAAGCCCCATGTATTGTCTCGGATTGTAATTCCCACAATCGTGGGAATTGGCAATAGATGGAATTCTCTTGTCTTCTACTCTTTGATCTCTAGTTTAATCTCCAAGTTGCTCCACCTTCCTTCCTACATAAAAAATAGTCAATCTTACCCTAAATTAACATCAAACATATAAGAACAACAATGGAAATCAAATTAAATGAAAACATACAAAATGAATCCTAATCTACAACAATAATCAACAATTATGCAAGAAAACACATGCCAATTACCTAGAAAACATATACTAATGCACAACTATCACAATCCATTCTTAGGTTATAATCTCAATTAACAACCTAAACATATCAAACACTTTATCAACTTTTCAAGCATCAATCTAGGTTCATTTTAAGCCTAAATCAAGTCTAAATGCACCATATGAAAGTACCTTATCATTAGTTGGTTCAACAATTGCACAAAATTTAAATTACCATTTCCAAACCTTTCGTGATAGAAGCTAATGCATCTGTCCACGGTTGTGGGATGAGTGCCACGATCGTGGACCCCTTTTCCTTCATTTTTCCATATTTTAACTCTTTACTTACTTTATCCAAGACATCTTACATATAGTCCATCATTTCTACTTCATTTCCTCATCAAAATCACTTTAATTCCATCTAAAAAACATCCATAAAATAAATCTTAAACTAATATTGATCATTTATACAAAAACAAAACATAAACATCTCTATTAATATGATCAATCTTCATCCACGTTACAACACATATTCAGCTCCATTAACATGATTAATCTATCTCTAAACTATCATCATATATGTGTCATTTAATCAAACCATAAAGAACAATGTTAAACTTACTTGTTTACCTCAAAACCCTTCTCGAATCTTCAAGTAACCATAGCTTCCCCATACCACACGATTACCATCTTTTAACGAGAAATAGGTTGGGTTCTTCAACAACTAGATGAAGGAAACGAAGTATCTTGGAGTGGCTAGTGTTGAATGATAGCAAACCCAATATGGTGAAGGTGAGAGTGAGATGGTCATGAGTGAAGAAGAGAGAAGAAGATAACGAAGAAAGCATATAGCTAAAGTAAAATGAAAGATGATCTTCAAGTGTGTAAATCATGTAGGTTAAAAGCATGGAGACTAAATGCTTGGTGAGTGTCATGACACATGTCATGACACTTACCACATAATAACCAAATTAATGTCTTATTATAATGGTACCCTAAGTCATTTATTAACTAGTCTATTTGTCTCCCAATTTCTAAATGAATTGTCACTTGATTTCCTATGCCACTTGTCAATAAATCCTAATAACACTTGTTACTTATTTCTACTGCCATTTGTCAATTGTTTTGCCACTTAGTATTTTTCTTAGTCTAAAAATATACATTAATTCATAAATCTCTTAATTTTCACATAAATTCTAATTTACTAATTATAATCCATCAATTCTTGTCATTGGTAAACCAAAGTACAAGATATTGGAAATAAACATTCATAGCGCATTTATTATGCTCAGTAATTTATCACATTTATCTTAGTTTCATACCCTGGAATATGTCAATTAGGTGCAATTTATCTAATTCACCATTAATGTGTGTATGCTAATATTATGCATTTGGGTACAATTATAAAAAAATCATATCATAATTGTACCAATTTCATTCTATATATTGCCACTCGTATGACTCATTAGTTTAACACTTAAATCTCTCAACAATTTGAGAGGCAGAATACTACAAATGAGTTCCTAGCCAACAACAACATTCGACCTCATCCACTAATGAAGCAAGTCATCAACAACCTCTATCTGCCTCAACTAGTACAGAGGGATCTACAAGTTTGTTAATCTTTAACACCTATAAATAGACTTATACTCAAGTATATATTTACATGCTTAATGTTTATTTTCTTATCATTATTCATTTATTGTCAGGTTCTAATACCAACATTAGAAAAAGGGATAGAGATATAACTAAAGGTTATGATTTGTAATGAATGAATGTAACAATAAATAACAAGTTGTCAGTACATATTGATACTTCACAAGGTCGTCCTCTAGACAAGATTCAATCAGTAAAATTGTCTAATGAGTTGGGGATAATTTTCATAATAGAATTACCTTGCATAAAGCATGCTAAGGAGTTGAAGATAACTTGTTTAAGAATGCTTTGGATAAAGTTTCCGTAAATTTTCAAATTAGTTTAACTATAAAAAATATTGTTTCACTTATTTTAAGATAATTACAATTTTACTTATCATTCATAGATGAAATTTAATATCGTCAAGATCAACAACCCTAATGTTTAAAACTATGTCACTTTGTTATTGAAATAAACGACCAGGGATTGTCATTATAGGCTGCATCAATATTATAAATCTTTTTCCTTCTGATGCAGAGGCAAGGAAACATATTCCAGAGCAGATGTATCTAGAAAATTGGAACAAATTTTGTGACTATTGGGCCTCTCCTAACGTTCAGGTTTTTTTTCTTTCCCTTTACATTTTCCATTAATCTTGTTAGATAATTTAATGACTATCTTTTTTCTTTATTTGGGAAAATTGTGAAAAGGCCAAGGTGAATAGAGGAAAAATGAAAACTCCTCACAACTAAAGCTCCAAATCATTTGTTGTCGCGCGAAATGAATATGTAAGATATTCATTTGCAAGTTATAATTATATCAATAAACACTGTTTATTGTGAATTGTATGTTTATTTTTCATAAAACATATTTTTTTCATAAAACATAGTAAGAAAGAACTACATGGACAAGAGTGTGATAATATCACAATCTACAACCTCACTCACTTTAAGGAAGGTCAAAGGTAGAAGTCTAAAGAAGCTCAAAATAACTATGCAAGAGTTTTTGTAAACATCAATGTTTGAGAAAAATGAGGCAAATGTAAAAGACATTTGCAGCATAATGCTAGGTACACAATCCGAACCTATCAAAGGTCTTGGATTTAGCCCTAAGTAAATTGCTTCATCATCATCAAGACCAACATATGTTCAACGTCTTGAAGAGAAAAACAAGTCGCTTAAAAAATGTTGGCCAAGCATGAAAAATATCTTAAAAATTTACTTGGCCCGAATTATGTGAGCAGTAAAGATGAAACTGAGGCCGAGTAATTAAACTAATCTTTGTATTTATTATTTTGTATATAAATATTTTTGAAGTTGTAATTAAAATCTTGTACATAAACAATTTTAATGATGTTTTATTTTTATATACAATGCTTCAAATTATCAATTATTTTTGCATAGTTTTTTATAATAAATTAACAACAAAAAATATAAATGTTATATAAAATAATATGGATTAAAAATGTAACAAATAATTATAATTCAACATGGTATATTATTTTGTTAAAATGTATATTAAAAATTGACTACATTTTCAATAATGTAGGTAAAAAAATTTAACTACATTTTAAGAAACATATCTAAAAACCTTTGACTACATTTCTAGAAACGTATCTAAAAACATTTAGAAACGCAGTTGAAAACATTTACCTACATTTTTAGAAACGTAGCTAAAAACTTTTGGTTATGTTTCAGAAAATGTAACTAATAATTTTTAGCTACGAAAACTAAGTGTAGCTAAAACTATTGGCAATGAATTTTCAAAATGTTGCTAATAGTTTTTTGCTATCAAAATAAAGCGTAGAAAAAAACTATCGGCGACGATTAACTAAAAAATCGCCTATATTTTTCACTTATGGAAAGTTGGCAATATTTGTGGTGAAGAATATAAATCTTCATTGAGACTTTTAGCGACAATTTTTTTCACAGCCAAATGTGTTTTATATTGTAGTGAGTTCAATAGTTGCTATAACTTTATTATAAGAAGAGAGACTGTCTTAATATAACAAAGTAAGCAAACATTACAATCAAGGGAAAGAATCAAGATGCTTATTTTTTTTAGAACAACATTTACTTGTTACATCTATGCACTATGACTTAAAAGAACTAATAGGCTTCATAGGGATACCCCTACGGACAAGTATGAGCACCTAGCCAGAACCATTTGTTGGAGAAAGAAAATTATACCTACTAACAGAGAAATATGTGGGAGCTAGTGCACAAATGAAGCTTAATTCGAACTTGTAACCTTGAAATTCCTCAAGTCTTTAGTTCTATTGTGATCTTTTTAGCCTGAGTTGGCATTTATCTTCCTATATTCTGCCCTCTCTTAGAGTCTCGTGTTTAAATTTTGGTGTTGAACATTTCGGCGACGTATGAGCTTCAAACTTAAGTCAATAATATTCTTTCAATAGTTTATATAAAAAAAAAACTGAATTTGTGATTCAGTCACAGCTCGATATGGTAGCCTATTTTTTGATATTGTCTACGAATAGTTTGGGTGTCAGGTGTGGCAGATTGGACATTCGGAATGGCCTTTGTTATTATTATTTTTACGTTTCATGTATCCTACCGTAATTAGGAAAACGAAGCTTCTTTACACAGAATTCTGGTTGACAACATAGAACTTCGTCATAATTTGATAGTGCATACCTATCATGTACTAAAAGATTGGTCCTGGTATTCACTGTAGGTCTTTGCTTTTTTTAAAGGGTAAAAGGAGCGGGAGTAGCTGTACAAACCAAGGATAGAGAAATCCATTTCCTTCAAGGTAATCGTAACTGCAGCGAATAATTATAATTTTTTTTTTGTAAACTTTGATTTTCTGAAAATCAACGTCTCTTAATTCTATAAAATAATTAATACATGAATCATAATAAAGCGAAAACTTAATTCGTACCTTATTTTAAAACTTGATCTTTTCTTGTCGTATCTCTCAAATCGTTTCTGAAATCGATCTATCTCAACCACTATAATCACACAAATGTCTAGCTTCTAACGATATTTACAGAATAATTTGAGAGAACTCTGTAACTCTTACAAAGAGAATTAAGCAAGAAGTGTTAGCTTTGTAGAGCTTAAGCCTATTTACAATAAACTTCGGAATTTTTAGTAATAATTTCAATTAAACTTTAATTAAAATTACAAATAATTCTAATTATGTCCAAATAAGATTCAATATCTCATATTGATCCTTATTTATTAAATATCTCAAATTTAATCATAAAGTTTTTTAAACTTTACAATCAAGTCTAACTTGATTAAATTAACATTGCTCTCTTCAACTCATTCTATATGTGAGACTTATTAGGTTCCTAAATATATTGACAATGATTATAAATTATAATTCTAATTTGTAATAAGAATTAGATAAATTCAAATTTCTTTTTATTTTATCTTTAATTCTCTAATTAACCAATTTATAATCATAGATTAAGATTAGTATCTAGTAACGCATCATGACAATCCAAATATTTACAAATGTCAAAATAGTTTTGGCTTACCTTTCCTTGCATGATTTTTTTCGTATAATTCAATACTTTCATCATAAAATGTTCCGATTAGACATAGAGTATGAAATTAATGTCTACTCTATTTTGAGTCAAATCATATTAGTTCTTCGTACATTAGCTACTGATTCAATTAATGATATCTGTAAACTATTTATAAAGTGTCATTCTACCTTGGTCAAGGATTTCTTGAGTCAATACTAATCTAAAACAACGAAACATTATCCATAATTACTTTAGATGATGAATCATATCTTGATCATACAATTAGCTCCATATAGTTTATGTTATATTCAATGACTACCGATTGACCGACTCATGATTAAATTGGTCATAAATAGTATCAAAATATTGCAATCCCTATATAAAATAACTTTGTTGACCTCAAGTCAAATGATCACCTATATAATCATCACAATAAGAATTCCATAGGCATATAAGTAATGTTCCAAATGGATTTTTCATATCGGGTTTGTTAAGTGAACTTGTTCTCTAACAAGCACCAACACGTTTGTTTGTATCTCTATACTTTAACTTATGAGATCGACTACTTCCTTCATAAAGAAAAACAAGCTATGTGTCAGTCTTTTTCTGTTCTATTAATATCCGTTTTAATAAAATAATGACTATGAATAATTTAGCGATAACATATAAATGCAATATAAATCTTATAATTATAATCTTATTATAATTTCATTTGTAATGTACAACTATTTCATAGACTTTATCATATACATCTCGATATACACATGATAAATAATGTTTTAAAGTTATTTTGTCACTAAACTACAATAAAAGCAATTTACTGTACGACATAAACTAACACATAAAACACCTGCTAATACCCTATATTTGAGATTTAGATTCTAATCAATCTGGCCGGTGATACTATTTACCAAAAAGAAAAGAAAAAAAAAAAGAAGAGAATAAGGGAAGGGAAAATCCGGTTGACACCGGCACCTGTAACATAGAAATCATTATTATCATGCAGCGATTACCCTCCATATTATTGTACTTTTTCTCAGGATGTGTCCTCAGAATGACCCACAAACAAATGAGAGGTGGCTAAGAAAATTTCTTCACGCAGGTCTTTGGGATGCTCTCCCTCCATGATTGCTAATAATTTGTGTCGGGCATAGTTCTATCTGAATTTTTGGTAGTATATTATGATGCCTGCCACTTCAGGTCACATGTTTACCTAAATCATCCTAAAGTCTCCATATTCGATTACACATAAGACCGGCTTATATCCCACCATCCGATAAAATTTTCAATGCTCAATTAGTATGCGGTGCTATTGATGTAAAATATAGGTAAATGATTTTCTTTTTACTAATTAGGAATAAGAGTATACATTACTTAACTCTCCTACAGAATCTATTGAATGTCTAAGAATCTATTGAATAATGTTGTAGGCAAAAGATTTTGACAACCAAAGTAAAATAAATAGCTTCCTTGCTTCAGGTTGATGCGGGTTATAGTAAATCTGCGAAAAAAGAATTATCACTCTTGTTAAATATTGGTGGAAACAAACGGCCCAGTTGGCAATTGATAGACGTTGTACTACTACGTGATTGAAAGCTTAGGTATGCCAAGGAAACCTGTAGGCCTTTCCAATAGAATGACCCTGTATGCCAAGTAAACTTTCAATCCAGCAGTATCATCACTCTAATACAATAGGTAGTGTAATAATACATCTTAGAATGGAGACAAACCCTACGATCATTCCAAACTCTTCTATATTCAACAATCAACGTACAATTTGCATCACATGCTGCTGATATGCATCTCTTTTTCCCAATTGGTATTAGTCAAAGCAATTAGCAGGCTACCGAACAGATGACAGTGTTTACTGGAGATATTAAATTGTCAGCACCAGATCGAAAACCAGCAGCATTTTCCAAGCGTTCCCAAGTTAATTTTCGCTTCTCAGCCTCCACAATTGACATTGAATCTTCCTCTTCCAACTTGCGTTGGCAGGATAGTGCTAGCTGTTCATCCATTTCACAGAACATCTTCTTAACATTCTGTGTCAGATTAACCACTGCTTGGTTCCAGTGATTTTGAGTATTCCTTTCAAGAGCTGGAAAGACAAGAGGCATGACTACTTGCCGGTTTTGAGTAATAAGATTGAAAATGTGCTCATTGTTCCACAACAGATGAGCTCGTTCAGCCACCTGAAAAGAGTGCATACAAGTTCACAATTGTTCTCTGCAGGCCTTCATGGTTCCCTCTTAAAACAACCACATGATATGTAGAAACAATCCAGTGATGTGTAAAAATTTGGAGTTAAAAATTGTAAATTTTTCTTTAACGAAAACTTTTAATTGAAAACTTCTCTCCCTCTTTTCATCTTTAATTAATTTTTTCATGTCGTCCAGATAAATACATAGAAGTATGTCACTATAAGGATGACAGAAGGGTCCATAAGCTTACAACCAAAATCAGTTGATGTTATCATGGTAGATGTAAACCTTAGTTGAGGAACTATTAAGCATCGTCTTTATTGTTAAAACAGCTCATCCATCACTTAAAAATTACATCTTTAATCATACTTAAGCATTACAAAATTATCCTGTAAATGTTCCAATTTACTAATTTAAGCTATCACATCATGCTAAGGTAACTCAAGTAGAAGTAAATATAAAGTCATTTCTCCAAGAAAAGAACATCTCTTGAAGACAGGTTGTAGGAGAAACCTCGAACTAGATGAGATGCGCATGGCTTTCAAAGTGAAGATCATAATAGCTACTAACTTGAGTAAACCTACAAGCAGCAAGCTCAACACTAACAAAGAGGTGCTTACCTGATAATGACAGCTATTGAGGCAGTATCCAATTCGCCGAAATAATGGCAGCATGATCTTTTCAAACTCATCTGAACTTGTCATTTCCAAGATCTCTTCTAGCTCACTTATGAACATCAACTCCTTCTGGCTACTTGTCACTGGCCAGTACTTTAGTAGTCCCTTAATCACATTACCAGCCAACTTTGCATCCTTCTCTACAAACTGTACAACACAATATGTCAACTGTTGCTGATAAATACCCAAAGATTTTGGCTTATGTAGAGGAATCAAAGCCCTCCACAAAAACATCTTGTGCTCTTCTTTCAATGGTAAGGCAAACCCACTAATAATACTCCCAAAAATCTCCAACAACTCAGCAATTCCATTATGACGCTCAGTTTCAAAAACAAAACGGTAAATGATATTGCTAACTGATTTCCGAATAAATGGTCGGTGTACCATAAACTTCCCATATGTCCTATGCAGAATGGTTTTCAAACAATCTCTCTCTCTAGGATCTTCAGAGTCAAAGAGATCAAGTAATCTCGAAATAAATGTATGATCTACATACTTCTTTGCTGCCTTTACATCTACAGCAGCAATAAACCGAAGAAGTAAATCATAGACAATTTGCAAATGCGGCCAAGAGGGATCAAACATGGGCTCTTCAACATCTGCTTCCCCACCTGTGTTATTAGAACGACACTTGGGTGGGAAAACTCTGAACAAATTTACTGTACACATCTTACACATTGCAGCTATTGCTGGTTCAGTGAACTTTGCAGACCCAGAAGAAACATAATCAATAAGCTCAATTAGGGATTGATGTTTGAGATCATGCTGATTGTCATTTTTATCCGATTCAGTAATATCAGAAACCTCACAGCAGAGGTTTAATTTACTGACAAAAAGGCTCTGCTTCTGAATATTTGAAACATCTTTGAAGGACAGATGGGGCTCCACTGCCTCCACTCCAGCCATGATGCCTGAGGGAAAAACTGCAGAAGATACCCTCTTAACAACATTCAATCGACTAGAAAAAGAATTCCCGCTACTTGTGCATGGAATTCCACTGCCCAAGTTGGCAGGATTACTGACAGATTCATTTCCTGCAGAATCCAATGGATCAGATTTAGGGGACTTCCGAGGGATTTTGCTTAGAATTTGCTTGAGCATGTCAGTTGCAGCAATTCAAGGCCGGCCCAGCACCTAAACCACAGTTTAAACAACTTACTAATTATGAAGAACACCTTGCTAAATTTTTCTTTTTAATCAGTGAAAAATTTTATCGAAATGTAGCAATCTATCATAGGATCTGATGGTTGCAAAAGTCTAATAAAATATCTTCGGAAAGTATATCATCCAAAAGTCAAATTCTTGGCATCGGAGGATATTTACTACAACTACTACAAATCAAAGTGACCACAAAAAAAAAGAAGGGTAAACCAGACATCAACTGAAAGGAGACAATGGCAGCCCCATAAACAAAAACACGAGTAGGACTATTTGTTGAAAAGACCTCTTAAGTACAAATTCCATGCCAGATTGCGGATAAGAGGACAATGCCAAATAAATTGCAAGTAGTAAGAACAATTATCTGCCACAAATCAAATTAAGACCATGGATCTGCATGTCTGCTGGAAATATAATACACTGGAAGCAGTATAGTAATTCACCGGAGCATTACGTAAGTGCATTATCGGCAAAAAACCAAACTCCTTCGAGAAAAAAAAAAGGGGGGGAACTATCCTTATCATACAGAATCACACACGAGTTCCAATCAGCATCTTTTTGGGGATTCTCAGATCTAAATTCACAATCTCATAAACAGGACCAAAAACAATCCCTTACCGATTCACTACCGTGCTCACAGCATATCATTGTAGTCCTAAAACTAAACAGCCAAACAAGACAAACAAATCAAACCCACATCAATATGATAAAGAGACAATTGTAGTAACCTGTGTTTTTATCTCTACAGGTACAGCTCAGCTGCAAAAAGAGTGAGATCAGGAAGAGAGACACAGATCTTCAAGCAAAAGAAACGAAAATGCCGGAAAGATTGTGGAAGATGGGAGACAAAAGGAGGCTACTTTATGGTAATTGGAGAGAAAATTTCGTGATAGATCTGAGTGAAAGATGAGAGAAAAAAGGGGTCTCCTCGATTGAAGAGAATAAGAGATGGCATTTTCTTTTGTTTTGTAATTTTGTTTTAGTTTTAGTGAGAATTGCTTGCAGGTACCAGTTACCTGAATAATTTGATTGATTGATTGATTTTGGTTTAGTTAAATTAATCGAGGTTAACATGATCAACAGAAACTTTGGGTCCCCTTCTGTTTTGCTGCTCTCTACTCCTTTCCTCAGTAATCAATATAAAAGTGACAGTAAAGCAAACCAGGCCTGGAGAGCAGGTACAAATCTCACTTAATTTAAAAGGCAAGTCAGTTCAGAATTCAGATCAGTTCAGCACCCAAAAAACAAATAAAACAAATATAAATTGATCTTCAAAAATACCAGAAGGATCAGCAGTCGTTCCAAATACGAGTTTGGATGTCCTCATAAATTATTTATGTAAATAGAATCTACTTTTTGAACTTCATTCCGTATCTACCTTGTATTTACGGTTCTTTTTAAAATCCGTTGTCGTTGCTGGTAGATTTTGGAGGTTCAACCGGACTGATCACTGATCGATTATGTACTTAGCTGGTCGTGAGAGCAACCGCTCTGCTGCCTTTCTATTATTTAAGTTTTTTAAACACAAAATATTTACTCATAATTTAGAATAAGTGCATTTATTGATGATAAATTATAGAGTATTTTCCCGAAGAAACTAAAATAATTTAGATATTCTTTCATTATAAACTAATTAAAATAAATTAATTGATTGGTGATAGATGATTAATAAATCAAATAAAATTTTTACTAACGAAAACATATAGTTTCTGAATAAACCGATAAAAACAAATAGTTAAGTAAAGATTTAGATATAAAACATGTCTAGATAAAGAATCATTACCTTTTTTAATTTAGATAAAGAATCATCAACTTTTTTAAGGTTAAATAAATGCATAAATTAGCTCTAAGGGCAATAATGTTTAAATATTTTATTTAAGCTCTATTTGAGTACCAAAAAAGAGCACATGACCATCTAAAGATACAAAACATCCTCTGCTCCAAAACACCTTGGCTACTATTTAAGATTAAAGGAATATACGAGATGATGAGATGTAGAATTAGTAGACTTAGACATTCCATAAGTTGATTAACTGAGGATTGATGCGAGAGAATTGAGCCTAACTACAAATAATCATCTAGAGTTAATGTAAGCAATGGGCTAGACATACCCCATTTTAGATTTTAATAAGCTAATTTATTTTTGATTTTATTATCTTTTGTTAAATTCTAGTAGAAGTGTGGTTTTCCTAATTAGAATAGAATTAAGCTTTCTTAATTCCAATATGAGTGTGGTTGTTTTCTTAATTAGAGTATGATTAAGCTTTCTTAATTTCAATAGGAGTGTGGTTTTTTTTTCCCAACTAGATTGAGATTAAGCTTTGTTATTTCTAAACCTATAAAGGCATTAAAGCATGTAATTTTTCATTAAATTTCAGAATATAATTTGTGTGGTTTAGCTTAAAGAAATTGAGCATTTCCTCCTCAAATCTTAATTCTTGGTGGTGTTACTTTAGATATTTTAGTGGACTAATCCTTAAACTTGGTGGTTCTCCTTTATAGTTCAAAAATGGGTTCTTTATATTTTCTTAAGTATTGACTATTAAAAAAAAAGCTTTAAAAAATCATGTTCTTTAAACATGTTTCTCTCATTTTGAGTAAGATCCAATCTTTATTATTTCATACGCATCAAAGTGGCATCAGTACAAAGGATCAAGGTTTTCCTAAGCCTTGACGGTCTAATAATACGTAAGTAAACATGGGAAAATCAAGCCCTTTCTGTTCGACATTGCTGGTGTCGATGCCTTAATGAAGAAGATGGAAGACCTGATGGAAAAGCAACTTGAAAAGGTTATATTTTGTTTGGATCATCTTAAAAAGAGGTTTGAGGGGCAAAAAGATAACGCAAAAAGTACCGTGCAAGCTACAATGCAAGGGTAAGGAAATCCTCTTTTGGGTAGGATGAGGTGTGAGCTAGACTTTGACGAAGGAAGATCTCGCCATGATCAAGAAGCATCTCAAGAAGAACTAGAAGCTCCAAGAAGTGGCCATGAAAATGGGAGAAGGTTCTAAAGATATGATCCTTCTATTGAGGGTCCAAGAATGAATCAGGAAGGCAGTGAAATTTATAGGAGGCGTTCAAGAATCCATCATGAACGCATTCAATCTCCTCCTAGGAATCCAAGATGTGACGATCAATTTTGGGAGAGGTGTTTTGGGATGGATTTAGAAGAGGATGATCATGGCGAGTGGATTTAGATAAGTGGTACGAGTGGCGTGTGGACAATAATGTCTATAAAGATCAAAGTTTGAAGTTGGAACTTTCAAATTTTGAGGGTAAATTTGATCTTAAGATCGCTATTGATTGGATTAGATGTGTTGATTGAATCTTTAAGTTTAAAGAATGGTTAGATCGTGATTATTATCAATATGCCACCCTCAATCACTACAACGGTTGGATTATGATTTGGAACTTACAAAACAAGATTTATAGGTAGAAGATTCGAACTTAATCAAGGATGAAACATGAGATTCAAGCCAAGTTTGCTGGATAATTATCACTAGGAGAATTATGTCAAGTTAGTGACTTTGAAGTAAGTGGGATGCTCTATAATGGATTATACCAAGGAGTTTAAGCAGTTATAAATGTTGAGTGATATTAAGGAGGATCAAAATCAAAAGATGGCTTGGTATCTTGAAGGATTAAACCTAAATATTTGAGATAAGGTTAAGGTAACTTTACTTCTCCTTTAATAAGTTGGTTAAACTCGCTCTTAAAGTGGAAAAACAAAACCAATATAAACCAAATTCAAAGCCAAGCTATATGTATAGTTCTTCCTTCTTGGTTTCTACTTTAATTACGACTTCTCAAGCTTTAAAGGATGTAAAGGAGAAGGGTAAAGAGAATGAGGTGTTGAATGCTCCTAAGGTCAATGCTAAGATGCACAATTAGGAAGATTTGAAATGCTTCCATTATGATGATTATAGGCACTATAAAAGAGAGTTTCCTAAAAACATACTATGACTCTTTTAAGACATATAGTAGATAGATGACTTAATCCTAGAAGCAAAATTCGAGGATGAGGGGAAGGAGGTCCTAGAAGAAGAAGGGGAGCTTGATGTCTTGTATGGTGAGCAACAATCTTTTGACATTGAATTAGAGATGGAATACGAGTCTTTGGTGACTCAACGTGCTCTTATTCTTCAATCAATTCCTTAAGAAGTACAACAAAGAGAATTGATCTTTCACACTTGAGATAAAGTGAAAAGGAATCTTTGGAATGTGATAATTGATAGGGTAGCTACACAAATGTTGTTTTAATGAATTTGGTTAATACATTGGGACTTTTTACTCTCAAGCATCTTTGATCATATTTGCTTAGGTGGTTGAGCAAAGGGAATAAGCTTGACGTAACAAAATAGTCCCTTATTTCGTTCAATATTGGCAATTATCATGATGAAGTGCTATATGATTGACAATGCATTGTAACGTTAGTCAAAATAAAATAACTAGACTATTACTATAGCAGCGGTAAGTCTAGATCGATCCTACAGAGAGTGTGTGTAAAGTTGTTGAAATGAAATTAATCAGTGTTTAGGTTTGGCGGTCTTTTGGAAATAAGAAAATAAAATAAAGCTAGACTAATAAAAACAAATTAAAGAAAAAATGTGAGAAATGATAAAAGTAGAGAATTGGGTAAGGACTCAGTTCTTTGGTTTAATCTTGGCCTACACTGTAACATCCCCTCACTTATGGGAAGGGTATTTTGGTCATTTTGGATTAGGTTAAGATTATTTGAAGTGTTTTGA